>KV751417.1:91148-127273 GCA_001698575.1 Mola mola
ATGACCCATCATTGATCATTATGACCCTAGACTGGAGTTTTTTTCTTTCATTTTGAAAACTGAAAGACTAAACAGGAAGTTTTGATCTGGTCCCACTACCTGTGCAGGAATCTCATGTCTTTAGTTCCAGTGCCGCATAAACTTGACAGTGAGATTCAGAGATGAATAGTTCATGTCACCTTTCGGCTGAACGTCTCACACCCGTTTGACCCTCTTGACATTTTCATTCCTTTCAGATTATTCATCCAGCTCACTGACACACATGGCTTGATGAAGTTTATTGTTCTTTTTTAGCAGTTATCCATGCACCACATCTACAATGATATATTCCACCAAGCTGCAGTGTTAGAGTAATGGCAGGATAAACAATATGTCCTTTAGTTTTATTTTGTATACACGGGGACGCAGGAGGCCCCCTTACATCGAGTTTCAGCAGAATCTGGAGGAATAATGAGCTAACATGGAGAGAGGTTGCAGCGGTGATGACTGTGTTCCCCTCAGTGTGGCACCATGGAGGAGCAGTACACACACTTTTCAACAATGAGAAGGTGGTTAAAGTACTTTCTTTGCACCTGCTTTCAAATGTGATCACTTCTCCACATTTCCTTTGACAAACAAAGGCCCCACGAGTTCCTACTTCAAACCATCTTAAACTACACTGGGGTCCTCAATCCAGGTCTTGTGCTTCAGGAGAGTGACTTCATGTCCCCACTATTATCAGCTACCAAAAGGGGAAATTGATTGGGTTTGATTAATTTTATGCAAACTCTACACTGGAGGTTCAAATGAACATTTAAATTCAACTGTAGATTTTAGGACAATAGAAAGTGGTTTTCCTTCAATTTGTACAGACTTTGGTTGGAGTTCTTCGGCAGAATGATTCACCTGGCATCAGACAGAATGTACGGAAACGCAACTTGCAAGAAAAAATTGTAGTTTTGCGGGTGGCTGAGGGGATTTTGGGACCTCTTACCACAGTTTTTACACAGGGTGGCCTAATTTGTGGGCTATCCAGAGCCTGTGGCCCTTAAATAGTTGCACATCTTACACCAACCTTTCATGTAATCACTTCTGAAAATCAGAATTCTTCAGTGAATGATTCAAGTTTCTGTAATTCCAGGATCTTTTAGTGGAAAAGGGGCCTTTAAACTGAAGAGGTGCACACGCTGGGGCCAAAGCACAGAGGCTGCGCTGCGTTCAGGGACGATGCTGACTGCACAGAGGTTTAAGGCCTCAGAGGTAATGAGCCGTGAAGTGCTAAGAGTCCGTTTCTGAACTGGTGAGGTATATTTCAGCTGGGGGCATGAGCTGAGACAAGCGTCTTCGAGAACAGTGAAATACACGACTAAGTGCAAACTACAAACTGCAGCAAGCGTGGTTACAGTCAGTGGCAGACAATTACACAACACACCATGTCAGTGTTTCCCTGACCTGCAGATAAAAATACAGGACATATCACATTCGTTTCTGCCTTTCCTGGCTGTGGATGGTTGCACCTCCAAAAATGAAAAGGTCCGTCGACAGGCAGTAGATGAACCGAAGCGATGAGTGTTCAGGGTCAACAGCAGGGTTATAGAATCAGTGGTTGACTCTCTCTGGCGTCAGGATGACAGGACATCTACGGCGGGCTGGGTTTTATGGAAGCAGGAGTCGCACACACACTCACACACTGTTGAAGTACACAGCTACAACCATGAACAGCTCTACTAGATGAAGATGCTACACAGTATTCACACAGCAGTATCTGTTTAGGCCTTCCTTCCAGGCCGCCTGCCACAGAGCCGCTCCCTACGCCTGCCATGACGGACTCGTCTGCCCGCTCATATCTATTTACAGAGTTTTACAAAAGCGCGGCTCAAAGCACATGATGCCTGAGTGACGTTTCATGGCAGTGCAGATGAGCAATGCTTGCTTCAAACAGAGCAGATGTGGAGATGTTTTCAGAGAGTGGGCACCAACAAAAGATCTGATGTCGGTGAATTACAAGACTGTTCTAAATGCAAATAAAAATGTAAGTTGTAAATGATGTGTGCAGGTTTGGAATGACAACGACCTTGTCTCACCTTGTCTACAGTGACATTTGTACCCAGCAGTTTTTGGTTACAGATGTATAATACTAACCATGACCAACGTGCAAGAATTCTAATCCCACTAGCATCTCTGTCACACTACAGCATCATCAATATACTGCGCAATATGTGCATTGTTTTGTCAAACTACGTTGTGTTTACGAGAATCAAAATTGTCCATTTGCACTGCCCCAACATGTGGCCTGAAGCGTTACTGTTTGTTGATTTGCGAGGTGAGCTGTTGGTCGTCGATCCTGGTGGGAGTGATGATTGTTGTTGCGACTGCAGACAGAGGTGATGGTCTCTTGGCTCCAGTTTCTACTGAACTCGCCGGCTCTCCGAACGGTCCTATGAGAGAGATGTAAGACACAATGGCCGTTGCATATGAATTAAGAGGTGTCTCATATATGGATGAGGTGCACTTATTGCTGCCTGTGTGTGTTGAGGTGTGTAAAATGGTGGATCCTACCTTTTCTACTGGACGTCCAGCTTGCTCGGGCCGACGCTGTGGATGAGCTGGGAGGATTCAGAGGCGGAGCTGTACGCTTGAATCAGCAGGTTCTTGTTGAGGTCTCCGACGCCGCTGCTGGCCTGCAGTTTGGAGAAGGCGGCCGTTTCCACACCCTGATGCTCTCCCCGCCCGTGAGCCTCGATGCCCATTAGGTGGTCCAGGGGGCAGCCGTCCGCCACATCTGTGACCGGGGAAAACTCCTGAGCGCTCGCCTGCTCCTCCCTGGACACTGGACTGATGGAGACAGATGGAGAACTTCAAGACACAATGATGACAGAGACGGGACACTTTGTTAATGTGCACTGTTCGAAATACAGTGTCAGTGTTAGAGAATCTACAGGACCGCAGAGCTCGCGATCATGCATTTTCTATAGTGAATGAACATATTGTCGCTGTCCAATGGAAAACCACATTCAACAGTCATCCGCTGCAGCTGTCAGTGTTGGGCATCTAAATGAGCTATGTTTTATCCTGTAATATTGATGGTGCCCTGTTGTGCGGAAACAGAGAGATGATGCTGTGGAGAGCCTAAATAATGTCAGGTTTTACTCCGAGGACAGACCATAAACTCCATGAATCTCCAGAGTCAGACTGATGACTGTTCACCTATTGATTATCCCAATTTCAGTATAAAATGCCAGGAAAAAGCTTTGATTAGGATAATGTGGGTGTGTGGAAATGCAGAACAGCTGCTATCAACAGTTTACCAACTTTGTGGGACATAAACCTGACACTGATGACTCTCATAAACATAAGCTTCCATTTCAGGTCCCAAATGTATCTAATTACACTGTATTGGGTTGATTTTCTACAATAGTTTATGAGAAAAACTGTTTCTGAAAGTTTCAGTTTCATGCCCCTGAAAATAATACGAGTTTTGGTGATACGCGTTTTTCATTGGACAGTGAAGATATACAAAAGCATAACATCTGAGGCACCTTGTACAATAATTTGGCTGTTTGTGTGAACAGTATGGGACGGCAAAGGGGCAGACAGGAATGTGGGGAGTCACCTCCATGTGGACACATTGAAATGGCTAAAAGACACAATGAGAGTATGAAAACCTGGCAGTTATATGCTTCTGCAAGGCATACAATGTGGTCAGTGAATGTACAATAATAATACCAACACAGCTGTGATTCTCTGCAAAACAAAAGCATGCTGACTCAACACAAAAGTTGTCAGATTTGGAGACAGCTGAAAACATCAGAGAGACACCTGTCTGTCTTTGAGTCTCGTTTAATGAAGCTTTTGCAAAAGGATTCACACAGAAATGAACAACAGAGTTTTATACAGAAAAGGGAGGAGTAAAGTCAACGCTAAATCTTGGGTGTAGGAGATAGTCAATCTAGCTACAGCTGCCTGCTTGAGACTCTGAGATCATTCTGCAGTTAGTGATGTGGGAAAGAACAGTCTGACCAGTTCAGGGTCACACTGAGTGGCCGGTATAATGATGTGAAATTATATGTATTCCTGTCCCCAACATATGTCGGCATATTTTCCATTAGGGGCCTCACCTGACATCCATGGACTGGACCCCGTCAGACAGCTCGTCCAGACAGCTCTTATTCTCCAGAGGTCCCAGCGTGATGATGGGAGCGTCAGCTGGAGTTAGGGTGTCTTCCTCCAAGGGGAGTGTAGCCTCTGCCTTCATATCAGACGCTGCAAACACACGGTAACATGTAAAAGCTGTAAGAGTTACAAGGTAACACTTTACAATAAGGAAACAGTCATTAACATTACTTATTGTACAAATAAGCATTAACGAAGTTAATTAATGGGCCAAACAATTACCAAATCTTCATGTTAACTAAGACAGCTTTTCATACATTGTTAAGTAGTTTAAAACCATACCATCGAGTGTCCATAAAGGGACACGTGTTTTCAACTTTACAGTAATGGTTACAAAGAGAATTAATAAAGGGTTCATTTGGGTTAATAACTGCTCTAGGGTCAGGGTTAGGGTTAGGTCTCTGTGTCAAAATGCTCCTCTTTGTATCATTTAACGGTTAGTTAAAGGCCATTATTGTGTTAACTAATGTTAATAGTATGCTTAGAAACTACTGGATAGGTTCATTAGTTAACATGACGTCTGTCTGTAAGTGATGACATGGCATATTAATTAACTGCTAGTGAATGCTTATTACTGCTTTAACTAATGTTAATTATTGTGCCCTTATTGTAGAGTATTACCAGTTACAATACATCCTCCTTTTAAAAAAGTAATTATTAGACATGTTGGATGTATATGGTTTATGAAAGGATAATGAGGACTCCAAGTTGCTCTGTTCAGGTATTTCAGATGTCTAATGGTCCTAAATGTGGTTAAATGTCCTGTCTTTTTAAATAAAGAATTGAAAAACAATTAGTTAGTGTGTTTCATGTCATGTCGGCAAAACTGCAGGATGTCTGGCACTTTGGGTTAGAGTTCAGTACTGCAAACGCTTGGTAATGGTCTCCACCATCAGGGGGCGCTGTTCCCCACCGGTCCAACACTGCTGAGTCACGCTGCACCTCATTCACTTTTATCGAAAACTCGTTTTATATTGGACACACAAGATAAAACGATTTCTGTGGGAATTTTCTAAGAATAGCACAAGCAGGTGGACAGAAATCAAATCCAACCGCCATGGTGCAGGAAATGACATCATCAGGGAGAGGAGGCTGTTTCAAATGTTCACCTGCAGCACTAGACAGAGGCTCCACTTCACTCTTCCGTGTTCTCTTCATGATCTCCTCAATTCTCTGTGAAAAGGGACAAAATGCGCCTCAGAAGCTACCGATATGGTTTGTGAACAGCTGAAATATACTTTTTAATGGTGTCCGTATTTCGTTTTTAATTGTCTCAAAATCACACCAGATTAAATAAAGACATTTTATAAAGTGTGTTTGAGGTTTTTAAATGAAATCTGTGAGTTCTGAAGAACAGAGGAGCGTTGATCTGATACCTTCTTCCTCTGCAGCCTCTCCTGCTCCTCCTGCATGTGCAGCAGCTCTCGCTCCTGTCTCTTCCTCTCTGCCTCCCTCTGAGCTCGCAGGAAGGCCTCCTCCCTCTACAGGACAGAGTAGGGCCGCCATTAACGACTTTTCCATCAATTATTAATCAGATGCTTTTAATCACACCATTATTTAGCCTATAAATGGTAGAAATTAATGTGGATAATCATTTTCCAGTTGTTTTTGTCCAACCAACAATCCCAAACACAAAGACTCTTCATTCACTCGGTTTATGTACATTCCTGATTTGCACATAAAAAACGTGAATGGAAACACTAAAAAATTATAAAAAATCTTGAAAGATCAAATGAAAGTTTTTACGTTTGAACGAGGTGGAAGAGTTAACTATCGTGGGAATAACAGAACCAGATTAAACAAACAAAGGATGATGTTTGGAGAAATCAAAGGCTTGAATCACACCTAACTTCATTAAAAAGTAAGGTATTCTTCTGATTTTACACTGTGAATCAATGATATAGTTGGCTGTACATTTGGAGGAGAGCCCTGCTCATGGCGTCTCATGTTTCATTAAGTTCCTTCTCCTACTTACATTCATATTTACATATTTTCATTAAAGTAGACTTGATACGTGAATAAAAAAATGCACGCTGACCTCTCTGTCCAGCTGATCCTGCATGTCCTTCCACCTCTGCTCCTTTTGCCGTCTCTCCTCATCCTCCCTGTTCCTCCTCTCCTCCTCCCGCCTCACTCGCTCCTCCTCCGCCTGCTGTGCGGCTCTCTCCTGCCTCTCCCTCGCCTCCTGCAGCCTCCTCTGCTCCTCCTCAGCCCTCTGCCTGGAGGAACAAACAGGAACAACACTCAACGTATTTAAGGACAATCAAAGGTATTTTCATCCTGCTTGTCAACTCAAATGGCCCATCAAGGTGACGGATATTTTCACATGTGCAACCTGCTTTAGTTCTGTGGCCAAACCACTGACACAAATAAAGATGGCCGCCACACCTCCACACCCTTCCAATATGAAGGCAAAGGTAAATGGTAGTGATAGGAGGAGCCACCACATCAAGTTCCCACCCACTCACCTGCCTGACTCACAGCAGAGCTCAGCTGCCAGTCATGATGTTTACCTCCTTTTCAGAAACAAACAACTAATTGAACCACACTGATCAGAACATGAACACTTGAACATACATCAGCGTGAAAAGAGCTAGTTATAACGGCAGAAACCATCTTTGAAAAAAACATTTTTAGTATTATTTATTACTTATCTATGCACTTTGAAGCCTAAGAGCCGTAGCAGACCATCTTGTCACATGACCATGTTCACGTTGACAGAAATTTTAGTTTCTGAGGGATGTAGAATTATTGTATATTAATGTGAATATTTTGGAAATACTGACTTGTTAAAAAGGTGATGATTTGAGATTTTATTGGTTTTTACCTATTACAGAGATCGCATGTCTGAAATTGTCTCATCTGGTAATAAATAACACCAAGATTTTATCTGGAATACTTAAAAAGTAGCTATAAAGACAGTTCCAGTGAACCAAAACATGACAAATCTCAAGTTAACTACTAAACATCGAACAGTCTAAACTAATATTACTATAAAATTTTCTTATTGTAACATTTATTTTTTCAATTTCTCAACTTTTCATGTAAAGTTATACATTAACGTAACTCTAAATGAGCTCATACATACATTAATACACAAGTAAACATGAACATTTGGGCGCCCTACCGATTTTTTATTACCCTTTATTTAGCAAACATTTTTTTTCATAAACTAAATATTAGCTCTATAAAATGGAAAAATGTAATAAAAAATTCCCAGATTTCAAATGTAAAATACGCAATAAATCTTCACCACTGAGAAGAAGAAGCTAATGAAAGTTAAAAAGCTCAGTTGTACTCACCTCTCCTCCTCCTGCCGTTGTCTCTCCTCCTGCTCCTTATGTATTCGGGCCAGACGTCTTCTCTCTGCCAGCAGCCTGGACGCCTCCTCGGCATCCATCGTTCCGCCGACGCTCCTGCCCGTGGGCGTGCCTGGAGAGTCTGCGGGCGAGGAAGACATGAGAGGTGGTGCATAGTGACTGTGGATGAACGTTACAGTGAGAATAACCCATCGGTAAACGTACACACAGGCTTCTTAAACATTCGTCAAAACAAAGCACCAAGTCTTTGCTCTCTGACTTCACTGTGAGAGAAAAACATAATCTACGAGTTGTCAGACTTGTAAAATGGAGAAAAAGATACTTTATAAACAGTATGGACACTGAAAAATTCTCTTTTTCACTCATTTTTTATTTGCTTTTCCCTCTTTCTCTGATTCTGTCGACACAAAATTCTTTTGCTACAGAAGCATTTAATTTTATAAAATGTCTGTCTTCACCTGCTGTCAGTTCTTTGCTGGTGGATTTGGGGATCTTTCTCTCCGATGTCTCAGATTTGGTCGATTTTCGCTCCAGGGTGCTGTGACCTTTGACCTCAGTGTGAACCCTGTCGTCGGTGCCAGCCTTCTGTCGGAGCGGGGAGGGCGGGTACTGGCCGGAGGAACAGGGCGACTGGGCACGACTCCTGTTCGACGTCACCCTGCCAACCGATGCGACCACGTCAGGTCACCTGGACAAAACTACATGAGGTGTGTGTGTGTGTGTGTGTGTGTGTGTGTGTGTGTGTGTGTGGCTCATACCGTTTTGGTGTGGCGGGGCCCTTGCTGTTGGCCCTGAATGAAGAGCTGCGGACCGGTGGGTTTGGAGACTCACCCTGCAGGTCACATTGACAAATAAATGTTTATAATCATTGACATGTTAAATCACTCCAACATTCCTCTTTACTCAAAAGCCTGAAATCAAAGTGAGATGTTATTCCAGTCTCATCAAACTGATCCATTTCATCTGTCCAATCGAGGTTCTGTGACTTTGTGGAATACATTTACATTATGGCTTGCTGCTTTTTACAGTCAATCATTGTTAAAAGCAAATAACTGCCTGTATTGATTCCACATTAGTGTCAGAATACAATGTAACCACTGTAAAATAACTCTGCCGGCATGTTAAATATTAACATTACTTTAAGTCCCCCTGAAATGGACGCTGGAGTGTATCTATCTGCCGTGTCGTGACGTATTTCCTACTGAAATGGGAAAGAACCAATGACAAGATGGAAGGCGGGACATAACGTTGGGATGAATCAGATAGCTGGTAACTACAGCAACGGTTGCAGCTCCGCTAAGCTCTGCCGAAATCTGCTACACGTTGAGGACTGATTGACAGCTGGAAGCCATGAAATTATTGGTTGAAATTGGCTCATACATGATGATGGTGTAATTTTACGTGACTTGTACCACTTTTTCATTTCGGCTGGACTTTAAAACTGCACTGTAAAACAAAATTAATTATATTGGTAAATTTTGGAGATTGATACCAACATTTGTTTTGGAGTGAGCATAAATGCTAACAAGGTTGTGATGCTGTAACTCTCAGACAGTCCCACACTTGTACAATATTTTTAAAGATATTTAAAATAACATTCACTGATTCAGACCTTTGACCCTGCAGTTTACAGTTTTGTAGTGTGTTTGCGTTGATGAGTGCGTGTTTATGTACATATTTCTAAGACTCCAATAAAAAACAATGTGTCTAACAGACACTTGCTAATGTGGTTGAAAAGCTCACTATTAACAAGGGTGCAAATGTCGAGTTGGGTTTGTGTGTGTGTATGTGAGGGCTTACCGTGGGGGTTTTGGCTCTGGACGTCTCCTCAGGGAGTCCAGCGACGCTCCTGCGGTTGGAGGAACTTCTGTACGGTCTGTGGTTGTTGGGGGAAGCTGTTTGACAGAGCACAAAAGACACTGATGGGTCACGGGCCAAACCAAACACACACACACACACACACACACACACACACACACACACACACACACACACACAATGATGAAGAGAAAGACAAAGGAAAACCAAGGGGACACATTTAACTAAAATATTTGCCAAAAGGTAGAAGGGATACAGTTAGATAGATCGAGCTCCAATTATTTTAATACAAAAGAAACATGTTTTATTTCATTTTGTATTACTGGTTTTGTATCATAGGAACCTATTTAAAACATACAGTAAGTAACATGTTCTTAATGGAAGCAGAGATGTTTATTTTTAGAGCTTAATCAAGGGAACAAACATTAACTTATCAAGTGCAGAGTCACAGAAAGTCTGCCAGTGAGGTGAGAATATTTAAACCCCTTTTCAAGACAACATATCATTTTCTGTATTGAAAAGGTTTCTACGGGTTTGAGATTTGAAGCTTCTCCATGTTTTAGGTTGATTTTCCCTCATTATCTGCACCGCCACTGTCAGTATCAACCATGAGGACAGATCGTGTGAGATCAGATCCATTTGGCATTTATCTTTTGAGCAGCTACGGTGTCACTGAACATGCTATTGAATCATATCTGAATGTGAAGTCTTTCTCACCTCTCTCTGGTGAATGCAAGGCAGCTGAAGAGTTAGAAAGCTGTTTATTGATCGGCGGATCCATTGCGGGTGGAGACAGGAAGTCACCAGCTGTTAATAATAAAAGGCACACAGACACATACGTGACAGAGAATCGAGTGGCAGCAGCTGGACTGGAGGAGGACATAAATATCGCAAATTTCACAACCCCACAAAACAAACACTCATTACACGACAAACACAGAAAGTTCCAGCTGACACAGATAACAATCCTGCTGCCAATCGATACATCACGCAGGCTGCTGAATCTATTAACCTTGGTGATGCAAGGCTGAAATGAAGCAGCAGAACAGAGAGCTGCTTCATCATGAAATGGAGGATGAAGACACAGAAGGCAGCCGCTGCAGTCCAGGGAACTGATTATATACGGTTTCATGTCTGGATGTTTTCTCTGCTGCAAAAACACGATACTGTAGCATAATGTTGTCCTCGGTAATACACATTTTTCCTAAGAAAAACAGTTCAACAGATTGAGAAGATTAATAACATTATTTTATCTGTCTGTTCAATATAAAGCTACATCTAGCAGCCTCTAAACTCAGCTCGGCATAAATAAACAAGATATACTCTTTTTGGGTATGTGGAGGATTTATTTGATCCTAGTTCTTAAAAAAAATGAAATAGACAATTGCCAATGATCAAATTTAAAAATATTCTTATTTTACTCCACTATTAGTGACGATAAGCTCACATTTAAGCTTGAAAAAAGCTTTCAAATGGAAAGTGAAATAATAAAAATAAGAAATCATAATGGGAAATGCAGAAAAACCAATGAAAAAAAACCAAACAAAGAAAACACTTAAATTTCAGATTTTTGCATTGAAATTTGGATTTTCAAATGGTGCACTAAAATCATTTAAATGATGGTTCTTCTTTGTTACTGCACTGCATGACTACGCATCAATAAACTTCTCCATTTCAGTAACATTTAGTGTCTAATAGACAGTGAGCCAAAAGCTTTTCCTGAGGTTTATCTGAATTAATACAACAAGCTGCACTTCTTTCAGGGCTCAGCAGCAACTCTGAATAGCTCACTTCTAAATAAACTTCTCATCCATTTGATTTCTTTCTGTTATTTAGGTATCATTCATTCTTCTCTTGTGTTTCTCTTCAAGCGTTTGCTGTAGCTAATATTTGGGTGGTTAATGGTTTGGCTACACAAGTAGAACAACAACATTTCCCCTTAAATGAAGGGGAAAAAACAGCAATAAATATTTCATTGGTGGTTATATGAACATGCGTACTGTTTTAATTTAATTCCAATTATATTTATTCAAACACCTAGACACCTAATTAAGAATCTGTATTATGTGCCTATTTATCAAACATTTAATCCACCTGGACATTTTCCTTTGTACCAACTTAACCATTGGTTCTCTTGCTCATCATTATATCTGTTTGGTGTCTTTGGATCCCGTTCAGCTTTGATTGAGAAACCGTGATAACGATAAAAAAAATTAGCATTTTTTAACCAACTGGTAATCAAGGAGGAACATTTTTTATGAAATTGCTATTAGCTTTGCAGCAAAAGTCCAACAAAAACAACAACAACATTTCTGTCTTCAGTTGCTGTTTCTGTAAAAAACAGGGCAGTGATGGTGGAAATATCTGGAGTGTGTTGTGATCTGATTGGACTTTGCCATGTGTAGGTGGGTGTAGTATAGCTACAGGGTAAATGTCTGGAATGGTGTGTGTGTGCATGTGTGTGGAGAAGGGGGGTCAGAATGGGTTCCCTGCAGAAAAAAGTGTGTGTGCATCACTAAACAAGCCCCGGGGGCAGGAAGGCAGGAGGTGGAGCAGCCCTTTGTTGTGATAAGGGTGTGACCCTGTGGTGTGTGTGTGGGGGGGGTCCCTGACCAAGCTCTTATGAGCCACAGAGAACAACAAGTTGTTTGCTGTGTAGCACAGACAAACACACACACACACAGCATGTAAACAAACAGTCAGTGTTGGAGGTCACACATTAGTTTTAAGAAGAATTTTTGAGTATTTATCATTTTATTTCTTCCTTTGTTATTACTTTCTGATTTCATCATCTCAGTTTTTCTTTTGTACGTTTGAAGTTTCATTTAAAGTTCAGCTTGTTTCTGGTCGTTAAGGAATATTTATCTTATGTTCTGGCTGAGAACGTTTTTATTATCATACAATGTCATTCTTTGATAAAATAATATATCTTTCTATATGTGGCTTTATCAGTCATGTGACTCATTACATAATGTCAGTGGTGCTTCCAAATAAGGTCAAATCATAAAAACTGAAATAGTAATTGGCTGTAATATGTAAATATGAAGCTTTTAATATTTGGGCCAGAGCTCTAAGGTGCAGTGAGAGGAGACAGATGGTGCCTGATTGAGCAGATTTAAATTATTCCACAGTACAAATCTTAAAATCAGCAGCATTTTATGCATTAGCACTTGGAGCTGATTGTACAGTCTTTAATACACAGAGGAGCTTCAGGGTTGAGTCACATTTTAAAGCATATTTGCCTCAAACCCTGCATTTCCTCCACAGGTTTAGCAAGAGAACGTCTGCTTCAGAGCATTTCTCTGTTTTCAAGACATTTTTCAGCCCAGATTTTAATTTTTTAGAGCTGTAATCATCTGTGCATGACACAAACTGCAGACAGGCGCGACCTCTGCACCAGAATTTGGAGGAGAAACCTGTCTCAGTTACAGTTGAACACCGTTTCTACATCAGTGTGCAAAGATGTCGGTGAGCCATCGGGCAGTTTTTCTCATTTACTCAAAGAAAAAACACATTTAGAAAACAAGATAAAGAAGATTTTACAGGCAGGATTCCTCCACACTGCACTGAATTCACCACACACACACACACACACACACACACGCACCAGGATGATGACACAGTGGATGTGATGCCACTGACACGTCCACACACATGCAGATGGAGGAGCAGCTGCAGGTGAGACAGCAGGATCAGGAGTGGGGGAGCGGCACGAGCGTGACACACTCATACACACACAAAGTTATGCGGTCTGTACCGTTACGGGATTGGCTGGTGCTGGAAGCAGAGGGAAGCTCATTGGGCTGAGCAGAGCCAATGGCATGGCGGGGTGGGGTCTTAGGGTTACCTGGGCAGCAGGTGAAGCAGAGCGGAGAAAGCAAAGCAGTTACACAGTCTCACGTCCACAAGGAAACACACATTTGGGCCTCAATCGCAAACATGTGATGCACACACACTGACATGAGCAGTAAACACACCTGACCACGCTTCACATTGCATTTCCAGCAGGAGGCGCCACATCAACACCTGAAGAGGTCACGAAACAAGCAGACAGCGCATACGTAACATCTTTGAGTCGAGCTGAGGAATAATCAACCAACATGGCGGAACGGATTGAGACATAGCGCAAAGCTGTGACTGTAAAGCTCAGGTGAAGAAGGAACGTGAGCTCCTGAGAAAACTGCTGCTACACTGCAGACAGTAACACACCAAATGTCTTGATTCCACCGCCACAGCTAGGACGCGGCTTTGTTCCATCCTTCCTTTTCGTAGCCCAGTTCTACCGTGTTGCTCGTATCATCATTTTTCTATCAGGATTTAATCTGTTGATGTGTTACACAACCAGGGTGTTTTATTTTGATCGTTTAGTGATCTATGTTAGCTGCTCCTGTGTCTGACTTGTTGCCTCTCTGTAGTTAAGAGTCCACTCATGCATTCTTTGCAGAGCAAGGTGAGAGCTGATTCTGGCTGCAGAGTTGTTCAGAATGGCATCACTCAGCTCCGGACACCTCCTCACAGCCTCATCACAACATAGTCGTGCCTGATAAAAATCTGGCTGTAAGAGTTTATATTTGCCTTCTTTCCAGTATAGTGGAACTAAATGACACCTAGCTTGTGGCGCTCAAATCACAGAAGCATTGATGAAACATTGAAGAAACATTGATGAAGCATCGAGGAATCATACGTCTACTCACAGACAAGGTCTCGGCTGAGCTGTGATGTTAGCTAGCCTAACCAGCTAACCTCTCACCCATAAGCCGATGCACGCTTCCTTCCACGTGCTGATATAAAAACAGAATTATCGGCCAAAAGTCCTGGACTGTAGGTTTCTCTCTCAATGTATGCTTTGATTTTTGGAAATTCCTTTTCGTTCAGCTCATTTTGATGTTGGGAGGAATATTAAATGCTAATGTTGTAGATGTAGAAACTATAAAATCCACTAAAATGAAAAGCTCTGAGGGCTGAGTGTTTGTAATGGATTCTCTGAGCATCCTGTTTGTACTTGCAGCAATAATGCCTGTTATTGCTGGTTGACTGAGAGTACAGAATCAAAGTTTATTACTGATCAGTCAATTGCTTCCGTATGTCTCTGGATTTCTCACAACATAATGCCCGTGGAAAAACTATGATGGAATGAACAGAATAAACTGTCATCAGCACCCACAGAGTCAGCAGGACATCCCGGGACCAGAAATACGCAGCATGCAGTCTGTCCTTTGATCAAGTGGGGCTGTAACATGATATGTCGCCGTTTCTGCTGCAGTGAGCGGTCCGCTCGGCCCGGCAGACCTCAGATCAGCCTCTCTGACAGTCTGGCGGGCCAGAGCCAGACCAGCTGCTGGATGCACCCCGATCCCAGGTCAGTGCCATGACGACCGGGCTGATGGCTTCCGTGAATAATTGATGCCGTTATGAATGCACCACAGGATTTAGAGCCTAGCTGGCGGCGCTGTGGCCTCCTGCTGGCCGACATGACGGCACAAAATGTCTCGGAGAAGGGGAGGATGACGGGAAACGACCGAAAAAGGGAGGTAATTTAAAAAGATGGATGCTAAGGCAGAGTTAACGGCCTTGTGTCGCACTTTGTCTGCGTTTATGTGATCGGCCTTGGTGGCTTCAAGGTTGATGTGTAACTCCTGCTCTTCTGGGAATCAGACCTGCCTCCCTGCTCAGAATCAAACAACACAGCAATGACTCACACACACACCTGTAGCACCAAAACCATGAGCCATCAGCCAACCATCAGGACTACACATATAGATATATATGTGGCCCTCCTAACCCTGATGTTTACACACAAAGCGCAGAACAGCTCCTGCATTGCAGCCTCCACACCCTTCTCCTTTCTTCAGCTCCATCACTTCCTCACCTCCCTCTCTTTATCCTTACATCACCAGCTCCTCTGCTTTGTTGTCCCCACCCTTTTGTCCCACCATCCCCCTCTACCTTTCCCCCTGATCTCTAGGCCTCCCCTCAAACACTCTACTCCTCTCCTCCCAGCCCCCCCATTTTCTGTTGTACATGTCAAACCAGGGCTGACAGCACAACCTCAGCATCACCTCATCAACACCCCCCTCCCTTCATACTCACCCTCTACTCCTTCAGGCGGCCCTCCCCATGTCCAGCGTTTAGGCTTGTTCTCCAGGTGGTCCCGGGCCTCTCCTCCTTCTCCTTCTCCTTCTCCTTCTCCTTCTCCTCCTCCTCCTCCTCCTCCTCCTCCTCCTCCAGCTCTCCGGCGCACCAGAGCCTCCAGCCTCTCCTGCTCGTTGCGTTCAGAAACAGGGAAGAACAGACACTCTCTCACTGAGCCATCGCTTCGGCGACGGACGCCCGGCGATGCACTCGGCTGCGCCATGGTTACCGCATCCAAGAGCAGCAGCCGCGCCCGTCTTCACACTCGCAGGTCCTGCGTCTGCGTGCGGCCACTGATCGCTGGCTCGCCTGTCACTCAGTGATACACAACGCCGCCGCTCCCTCTCCCTCTCTCTCTCCCACCTCACATCCGTTTACCCCTCCCTCTCTCTCTCTCTCAGGCTCTACCTCGATCTCCCTCCCGCTCTCTAATAAGAGAGCCTAGTTCTCTGGGCGCTTGAGTCAGAGGGGAAGGGACAAAACGCAACCCGTCACCACCCCCTGACACACTGAGTGGTGGACTGGATATTGGTACTGGCTGCGTTTGTTTCATTTCTTGTTTTCTTTCTCTCTGTCCACCATCTTCTGCCTCATTACTCCACAGTGTACAAGATACAGCAAAATATACTGTAGAAACAACAAACCACAACAGCAATGCAATACAGCTACGTGATACAATGATGTCACACATAATTCATCAACTTCATTTCTTGTCAGTCAAGGTTAAAAAAATAAAAGTAATTAATATTTCCTTATGTATTTTTTACGGTGTAAAATGTATTTATTTTGTCTGTTTTCTCAGCAAACAAACTAATATGAATATCAATTTTTTAATTAAAGAGCAAAAATGAGGCTTCATCCATGAAGAGGGTGTGTCCCTAATGAAAAATATAATCAAAGTGTTCGTGTTTAGTTTAGTTCCTGGATGTTTGAGATTTGCTTCTGCTGTTACTGGACTTGTTTGCTTTGATTGCTTTTTGGTCGTAAACTGTTGTTCATAAGGCAACATAAAATTCCTGTAATTTTTTCTTATCAATAAAATGGATCAAGTCTCTGTCTCAGTACTGGACACTGATTGATTACTATGTAAAGATCTGATTACCTTACTATAATGTTATTCTAATGCCACTGGCGTTGTCTGAAATGACTCCCTACTTCCTCCATAGTGAACCATATACGGTGCTGTCTGAATATAGTGAGTTAAATGTTAAACCCTATATAGTAAATATATACATTTATATATATAAAAGTATGCAACAATGCCTTGTGAAATTTAATGTACAACTGATAGTGATTATCCAGCAGTACCGACCATCTTTGTGGGGAGGGAAAAACAGCACAATATGATCTACAAATAAAATAACTTATTTCTGTTTAATTTTAGATGATATTTTGAAGTTTAACAAGCGTTTTGATAATGTATTAAACTGTACATTTGTATGAGTTATGTATGATGTTGAGCAGTTATGTTTTAATTGTGCGACAGCGATGACATTAATAACAGTGCCAGAATAAAGTGTTTTTTTTACGGAGTATGGAACAAGTGAGACTTGGATGGTGAGGAATATAAAGTATTTATAATAAACACGTGCTCATGCCTATAAGTATAACTAAATACTGTATATGTCTGGGTGCATGACCACTCTGGCTGTTTAATATAAATGTTGTTCTCTTTCAGGTAACTGACTCTCTTACAGTATATATTTGTAATTGTTTAGATTCTGTTTATTGTTTAGTGTATTATATCCGCTGTAGTACTGATCTGTGTGGACATCATTTAGTCACAGGTCAAAAAAAGAGAAATAAAGATGCGATTCAGAGACAGCTCTTGCTCTTTCCTCTTCCTGCACTGAATGTGGATTTTTGGTTTTTCAGTCAATGGTCATTAATGTTGGGATGTTAGCAAGCACCCAGCAGCTGTACAAACACTAACTGCACGATACAAATCTGCTTCAGTAAACAGTCTACATGCTCTAGTATGTGAAGGATGGATGTGCCTCTCCTCAGCACCGTGGGAGGGTTTGCTGAAGGTGCATGCTGAGTCATGCTCAGACTGCAGGAGGGAGGAGGGGAGCCGGATTTAAAAAGAGAGGGCAAGACAGTGGTGGTAGGGGGATGGAATGATAAAAGTATGCAAAAAGAAAGACATGCAGCACCAGAGCCATCTAATGTGATTCAAGGCTGTAGAAGAATCTGTCCAATACAGCTGACACATATTGTTAAATATAATGCAGTATTTCCATAGATTCTCTCTCCAGACAGAAGAACATCACATAGGGCCTCTCAAAAAAATCTCTCTGCCGCGACATGAGTTTATACAAGTACAGTTTTGGTCATTATCTCCTTACAAAACATTTCTGCAGCTTCAAAACGTCATACTGTTGAAGTACAGAAAAAGCTTGAGACTTGTTTTAAAATGTAAAAACACATAAGATAGTTCCATACAGTTTGCCTGGATAATCTCTGAAACTGTCTGTGAAATTCCAGCACCCTCAAGCTGATTTGAAAAAAACATTATTATTTTAAAATTATTTTTGTGTGAATCCCCATAAATATACTAAATATATCCCCATAAAGGGCTGAGTTTCATTTTGGGTGAACTGTTCCTTTAATTGGTGTTTTACTTGTCAGGTTAAGAAACAATCATAACCATAATCATTAGTCATGATGGATTTAACATGTGTAGTGCCCTATTAGAACACTGAATGAAGCTACCAACAAAGATTAGAAGCCTGACGTGCTTCAGCATAAATTAGAATTAGAAAAACGAGACATTAAAAGAGCTGCCTGACAATTAAAGAGGACCAGTGTGAAAAAATATCCCTCAAGTAAATAAAGGGGCGATGAAGACAATGGCTAAACTCTCAAAAATGTTTTCTATTCTCTCACTAATTTCCAAATTTTAGCAATTCTTCTTTATTTTGAGCTAAAACAATCAGAATCTTTCTCAACTAATTAATGAGCTGATCGAGAGAAGATTAAGTAGCAGCTGCTTTGTTCATTTTGCGTGTCGAAACTTTCATAGACAGAATGTATTTATTTGTTCAGCTGATTAATTACTTGTTATTTGCAGCTCTACCACAATCTGCATACGAACAGTAGTAATCGTATACTGAAGTACACACATATGTGGAATGTTCATGTTGTCTCAGCTAATTTATAACAAACCAGTAGAATATTAATTTACCATAAATGTGATCATGCCAAACGGATTTTGTTTCCATCTTTTCAATCTGAGGAGTTTCAGCTTTTCTCTCATGTATCGTTATCAAATTTTCTTTTGGCAAATCAAAGATAAAATTAATTCTTAATTTATTGCTATTTAAAAATAAGCTACGTTAGCTTTGTCTCCGTCTGTTGTCACAAACACAAACCTCAGTTGAGTAAACTACACCATCCAACACCTAACAGGCTGATTTGCACTAACTGCATACGTTTGATCCAAAAACCATCTACTTGATGATTACTGATAATGAGAATGAGCTCTGGTCCAGGAAAAACATTAGTTGAACCTGAGACTAGAAAATTAAGAAATGGATTAAAATATCTGAAAACAATTGTTAGCTGCAGCCTTCGATGTTGTTTTTTTTGTTTATTCTATGTAGCATGTTGTAGTGTTTTTAAAAATGTTAAACAAATCATTTTTAATAATTTTTTGCAGTAAAGCTAACAATAAAACATGACCACTGAATCGTGCACTGAAGCTGTCTGCAGTGTTTCGTAGCATTACAAGCATCGACTGCCTGTTCCAATGGTGATGTCATCGCCCCTGAGCCTGACCAATCATTATGTCATTAAGTTATGCATATGAGCATGGGGGGGGCTGTTAACATGTAAACAGAGTCCTTAAATCAATAAAGACTGTCACTGGCTCGTTAACCCTTTATGTGCTGCTCAGTATTTCACACACGCATATTTATTTATACTCTGGCAGATGCAGCAGATAATTTATGTACTATTCTAATATGTGTCATCTAATAAAAAAAAAAATCTGACAGCATCTCACAACAAGTATATTTAGTAAAAATACTTTACAATATTGAGGAACTTCATCTTTACTTGAGTGTTTAGATTTTATACTTCTTTCAACTTTTTCAGGAAAATATCTTTATTTTTCACTCCACTACATTTACTTTAGAGCTTTCACCTTGCAGATTGATATTAATAACTCAAAATAATAAACAACCATTAAACTAGTTAATGCAGTCAACATGCAAACAAACTGCTATATTCCCCAAATGCCTGATTTACACATAAAAATGGCAGCACAGCAGGAGACACGCCAGGGTGTCACCGTGAAGGTTTATGACCTTGGTACACTGGTGTAGATCGAACTTATAGTAATGGAGATATGGCTGAAAATATAAATCATATTTTTTTCAATCAAAAACGCCACCTGTTGGCCAATCCTGATGTCAGAAAATGCTAAAAATTGGCCAGCTGACAGGAAGTCAATAACATCCCTGCATTAATTACTGACTACTCCAATAAACTGCAGTTCGGCCTTGAAGAGCTGGAAATATTCGATTATGGATTCAGCAGCAGAGCAGAGAGCTCAGGATAAAGGAGAAGAGACTAATCGCTGGTGGGGAGGATGCGCTTCATCACAGGGGTCAGAGGTCAGTTTAAAGTTCTACCAGTATTTTTAGCTAAACATAAAAGTGAGGAGGACATGAATGGAGAAGAAAGAGACACATTTGAACACATCTGGAGGAGAACGTAGAGGTTGATTCAGAGCTGTGATGGTGTAAAAATGTTAAAAATTACAGTGACACAAACACTTTAACAGTGATTTAAGACATAAGTATTGTTAGAATGTGCTGAAAATGTGCATACGCATCATTTTAAACCACTTTATCAAGTTTTAATTTAAAAACTACAAATAACACACGCTGTATAAGTCGCGTGCTGCTCTGCGTCTGGGAGACTGTTTCAGAGTTTTTCAAAGAGTTCTAAACAGCCACGGTTTAAAATATAATTAACATTTGAATCACTAATACAAACTGTAAGAAGTTTTATCATGATCCACCATGAAAAGAGTTACAGTTACATCATTGATTAGTCATGTCTGACAGCTGATTATTCAGTATGTTCAGTATTATCGACTTGCAACTGAATATAATATTTTACGATGATAGAAAGTATTTTTTTTAAAAATGATGGCTAAAATTATATTTTGAAATATGATGTATTTTTGATGCAAAATGTGTTGCACAAATTATTTTGGGTTTTTTTCAAACTGAAAATTTAACATGTAATTTTGCAAACATTATATTCATTCTATCAATTGATCCAAAAAAACTGCTATTTAGAGCCTGATTTTACTACTAAATATGCTGTTAAAAATCAAAATTCATTTACATGACATCAATAAGATTATACACTCAATTGTCCATTTTAATATAGCAACCCTCAGGTAACCAGGTAACCAGGTTAGTGAAATCACTGCCTCACATTCAAGTTAAGATCCTTGTTTATTGTTTCTAGTTGATCTAGTTTTACTGACTCTTTTCTGTTAATGTTTTTTAGTTCCTAACAGGTCTTTAAATTCTCGTAAATACTTTATTGTTTATGTTTAGGGGTGAAAACAATCTATATTGTTTAATTTAAATATTGAACACAGCTGTAAAAATGTGTTTTCATACATCCTCAAATGTGCATCATCTGTTTGTCTGTGACCTCTGACCTTCTCAGCCTCTTGCTGCTGCCGTCTCTTCTCCTCAGCTGCTGCCCTGCGTTTCTGCTCCTTCCTCCTCTGCTCCGCCATCCTCCTCCCTCGCTCCTCGGCGCAGCGGTCCAGCCGCTGCTGCGCACGCAGCTCCTTGTCCTGCAGCGCCTCCAACATCTCTGAACACACACGCAGGAGTGTTTTGTTCTCCACGTATTAGCCTGCTGGCTAAATTTAGCTGTTGTGTCACAAAACTGAGAGTCTCCAGACTTCAACCCATCATAAGGAACTGATCATGGCAGTTTCACAGTTTAGTGGAGAATATGAGCACATTTTCAATTAAATTAGCACAATCCAGCTGACAAGCAGTCCCGAGTCCCTGAGGACCTTTACTGGTTCTATTCTCGTCTTTCTCTCTGCTCATTTCCCGTCAGCTACCTACTGTTCGCCATGCATGAAAACCCCACCAGCCAGGTTTCAGCTGAATGACGCAGCAAATTTCAGATGTCTCTGGAATAAAAGTGAAAATGGATCCAAGCTGGCACTCGCATGTTCAGGTTCCCATTGAGGAAGGTCATATAGGCTCAAAGATACAGGAGATTTTCTCTTTTATTCAAGAGCTGACCTGGAGAAAAGTACACAGATTACTTTCTCTCCTTCCATCCTGCCTTAAATGATCGGGACAAGCAAGTACTATTTTATTGTTCTGTCAACTGAAAATACAAAGTTGTTACCTAAAAATCAACATTTTTTACTTTTAAAAACTTTAGTTCAATGGAGGATCAAACCTGTCGAAATCATAAATTAATTAGTTGATACATTAAATTTCCGGAAATTAATAATACATATGCGAGTCCTAATCAGTTGATTGATTAAACAATTGATATATCTCTTTTATTATTTTTTTATTCAACT
This sequence comes from Mola mola, assembly GCA_001698575.1. Classification (NCBI taxonomy): domain Eukaryota; kingdom Metazoa; phylum Chordata; class Actinopteri; order Tetraodontiformes; family Molidae; genus Mola; species Mola mola. The sequence continues at coordinate 113,154 of KV751417.1, forward strand.
GTGCCGCATAAAAATTGTATATTTTTATGCGGCACAGTGGTGCAGTGGTTAGCACTGTCGCCTCCCAGCAAGAAGGTCCTGGGTTCAATTCCGGGTCAGGACGTTTCTGTGTGGAGTTTGCGTGTTCTCTCTGTGTCTGCGTGGGTTCTCTCCGGGTTCTCTGGCTTCCTCCCACATTCCAAAAACATGCAAAACTGGGGGTAGGTTAATTGGTCACTCTAAATTGTCCATAGGTGTGAATGTGAGTGTGGATGGTTGTTTGTCTCCATATGTCAGCCCTGCGATGAACTGGTGACTTGTCCAGGGTGTACCCCGCCTTCGCCCCAAGATGCTGAGATAGGCTCCAGCCCCCCCCGCGACCCCTAACAGGATAAGCGGTAGAAGATGGATGGTATATTTTTATTATCTATTTGCTCAAAGGCTGAGCAACTCACTTATTCTGTGATTTAGCTGCTGACTGCCACTACCTGCTTTTAAATCTCCCAGTTGTGCTTCCCAAAAATAAACATGAAGACAAAATGTCTCAGCCCTGACAGAGCTGGATTAAAGACGCTAATTCAGCTCTCTGCCGAAGAGGTGGAACAACAAAAACACTCAATTTAACCTCTCCATTGCTTCGCCAGACCTCCGGGGCACAACAGAGGTGCGACAGTCCAGCAGAAATAAATAAGGAAATTTTAAAATGGAAAAGCACATAAATACAAGAATTAATAGAGAATAAATACAAAAGATCAATTTATGTCATATTTCAGAAATTCAATTCAAATTCAAATTCAGATTTTTCCTTTATTTTTAATATTATTTTGGGTACATTTAATGGCATTAAATTTATTCAATGACACACTTTATTTGTATTTTAGTAGTTTTGGTCCTTAATATTAGTTTGTCTTCCTGCTAGTATTTAATTTTCATTGGAATGTAGGATTTTACTCATGGAGTATTTTTCATTTGAGATAGTGGCTTTTTTCCGTTTACCATGAGGATGTACACAACCACCCACAAAGAACTCACAATGTGTGTGCGTGTGTGTGCGTGTCAGTGGCAGATGATCAGGACAGGCCACACGCCGCGCCACCAGCTGGACAGCTGCTCTTACCTTGTACCTTCTCACTGTCCTCCCGTCTGTCTTTGACAAGATGTCGCCGGGAACCTTGAGACAGGGAAAATTAATTCAGCCTTGATTCATAGTTAATACACTTAACGTTGTTGAATGTAAGTATTAGGACTCTGACAATATATCACGAATCATGAATATCTTATAAAGCATCACATTTAAAATGTGTATTTTGTGATCTTCTGATACAAATAGATATCATCTAGTTCAATATAGAAATGACGACGTATTTCACAAGAACTGTTTAAATGATTGAAATATCATTAATATACTCATGTTCAAAGCATTAATGACTGAGAATTTTGGTATATTAATGTATCATATGTAAAAAAAATAATATCACAACCTTGGTAAATTAAAAACAAAGTTTTATTTTCACATATCCTCAGATTAACAAAAAAAGACTAAGAATCACAGGAAAACTGAGGCAGGAGCCAGATGTCAGTCAGACACTGCATGTACTTGCAGCACTGTCACGTGTTGATTGTGAAAACAGCTAAAGCACATAGAAGTGTGCGATTGTGATCAGACATTTACCTGAAGGGCTGCTGTGGCTGGATGGCGAGCGAGCAGGAGATGCATTCCTACTGGCGACCAACGGCGTGGGAGGAGGGGCCAGCGCTGTGTATTGGAGGGAGCAGTCAGACACAATTCATTCCATCCTGGCCAAGAGGCAAATACAGCTAAAGATGTACAGCCGGAGTGGTGAACGTGACTCAAGCATTTGTCAATTTGGCAGAGGCTCCAATACTAGCGATCACACACGTGTCACGGCGTCGAAACCTCATAAATCTCCGGTCAGTCAGGGGGTGGCCTTTAGGGTCAGGGGTGAGCATCGGCTGTCAGGGAGGCCCCCTGAGTGCAACCCTCAGCCTTCTTCCTGCTACCTTTTGTTTCTCAATCTGTCAAGATGACATCAACTCTGCCAGGGGACAATTATTCACTGTCAAACACATGGGGGGCACAGCCATAAACATCCTCCCAACAAACGCGCGCACACACACACACACACAGTACTTATATATGCAAATACAATCTCAGCTAAATCACACATGACTTCAGGGTGTTTATTCTGCTTCATCTTCACTTCAGATGACATCACATGCTGAAAAAAGCGCGGGAGCTTAAACATGTGTTAAAGGCTTCTTTAATTAGAATTTGTATTTATTATCACCACCGAGCTGCTGCATTAATCAAGGCTGATTTGAGAAACCTCCCTATGAACAATCATCCTGTCAGCCAAAAACCAGGGATGTAAAGGAACGTGTACATGACAAAACCATGCAGAATATGATCAAATAACATTTCCATCTATAACAGGAATCCACATACGGTGGATGTGCCAATATAGGCCAAAATGTTTTCGCAAAGAATGGAATTATATAATGAAATATACAGACCTGGCATGCCTTATTTGGGGATGAAATGCAGCAATAACTGATACATACCGATGTACCGTGGTATTATAAATCAAACTGTAAAGGTTGCAATAATTTTTGAAACTATACAACCAGTCTCCAACTCTGGTCTGCCTTCGGCTTCTTAATATCATTTCAGTCATTTCAAGAAGCATTGATATTTTCCTGGTAATTTTCCTGATAAAAAACCGTGATTTTCCTCACCTGTCACCTGCGGGCGGCTCGAAGCCACTTCTGTCATCTCGACGGGCGTCCAAATATGTGGACCGGAGGCACGTGATGGGAGCATGAGAGTCGCTGGCCGGCGGTGAGTCACGGGGGGATGGAGGAAAACATGATGCCACGGACGAGGAGACCGGTGGACCGACACGGAGGGGGGAGGGGGGCTTCCATAGACCTCCCAGCTAGCACAGGTGCTAGTTTCCCGCCTCAGTTATGTTGTCTGCGTTCGCTATGCTAACCTAGAACAGCTTTTGACACATAAAAAAAATCATACTTGTGTCTACATTTGCCTCAATTCTAACACAAACCAACCGTAGAAATAAGTCATAAAAACTCGTAATCGTAATATTCGCTGTGTGTGGCTGCAAAAGTCTAATTTTTGCAAATTATTTTATTTCATTTTCTCCGAACTGGCCGCCAAACCTGTGACCGCATCACAGCTGTCAGTTTACATATTAATACGCCGAACTTCCCCTGGTGTGGCGGAAGGATACATCCAGATTAGTCCCTGTGGTTCTCTCGCGTCAGAGGGGGGCTGCGGCGCCGGCACGTGTCGGGCACAAGCGAGAGCCAGCGGCGCGGTTACGTCACGCTTTGGCTACCGTCGACGTGCATTATGGGTCAGTGACGTTCGCACGTGCGCCGTCAGGCGGCAGCTCTATAAATAAAGATGAAAACGATAAACTCACTCATTAGTTTCAGTTGGATACAAAATTGTTAAAAATAGCTCTTTTATCAGCTATTTGAAAAAGAGAACATTTATTATATGTTTTACATGTACATAAACTGAAATGTTTCAAGCATTTTACTATTTTTTTGATTTTTATAATCATTGCCTACGGCTGAAAAAAACCACCCAAAATTGTATAATCTAAAATTATAAAAAAACAAAAGGCTATTTCACTTTACATGTAAAAATAAATGTTTAATATTAAACTGTTTTTAAATTAAATCATAAAAATTTTATACAATATTCTTGAGATGCACTAGTATATTATGTATATTAAATCCCAACACGTTTAGTTTCAACATAAAAAACTTTGACTCGTAGAGCCTGTGACGTCACCTCCTTACTCTCTTTTTACCTACATTTGTTTACTTTTTGTTTTAATTTAAATTATCTTATTGAACTTCTCTTATGCGCCCTTTTCTGCATTCTGGTTTGTCTGACACAAGCACTTTGTAAACAGTTTATATTAAAGGTGTCACTAAGTTATTGTGCTGTTTTCTAATCGTTTTGGGTAAACTTCGAAGTAGAGGGGAGTAACACAACCCAAGAACATATGTGTGGTAGGATTTCTCTACTTGAGCATCAGGACTTTGGGATCTTGAGACAAGAACTTTCCAGGGGGGAATCCAGGAAACAAATGCTTATGGTCCCTCTGGCTCCACCTCGCCACACTCAGACCAGCACAGGAAGTCTCACAGGAAGTGCGTATAGCGCACAAAAGACACCCTGGCAGGTGAGTGGAGTTAAGATCTTTATTGGAAACCCAGCCTTCAAACATAATTTTACATTTTATTAATTCAGAGTTGAGCAACAGCACCAGGCCTGGTGGGAGCTCGAGCAGCAGTTCCCCTCAGGGAGCACGAGTAAAGTTCCAGAGGGGGGAGATTAATAAAGTATTTCTTTTACGGTTATGAGACTTTGCAGAGGTTCGGCGAATACGAGGTTTTACTGGTGGGAAAGATTTGGGAACCACTAGCACAGCCGACCGGGCCGAGCTTCACAGTGCGCTGAGGCCACAGAGCGAAAAGCCAAGACTTCAGAAAAAAACATGGAAACAGAAATACAAATAAAAGAAACACTAGAAAAATACATCCTCTCTTTTGATTTCAGGGGACAGGGATTGCCTTCATTTGGCCTCGGCTCAATCCAAAACAAACAGTTTATTGTGATGTAGTCAGTGGAACATGGTGGCAACAGTGAAAACCCTAAAAATATACACTCATAGTCAGTGTTGTTGTTGGATCAATAAACAGCTTTGTAACTGTCTCACAGCCTATAGCTACGATGATACAGACGGCCAAAGAGAGGAAAAAACAAAAAACAAAAAATGATTTATCATTTTATTGGCGAATCCAGAGATTCTATACTAACTTCCACATAGTGTGAAATCAATATAAATACATTTTAAAATGATGAAGCAATGCGAGATATTCTGCAGTCACGTATTCGTACGAGTGTTTGACTGTGCAGCCAGAGAAAAGGAAACCTCCGTGAATGAAATTTGCACTCTTGTTGATGCAAGAGGCCAGAAAAGGGTCAAATTGTAGCTCCGGGTATTCAGCCCGAACGCGACCGTCTGCGTCGGGCGTCTCCAGCGGCTAAAAGTGATATCTGAGACGGTGACGCAGCATCATTCATGTCGATGATGAACTCAAAAGTACTGATGTTGTTCTCTCCCCACGTCAACGGAACTTAAAAGTTCTCCAAACAACAAAAATCTACCAATGGTTAACAGACTAGAAGCGATTCAAACATACTGTATCTTAATAAATTGTATTGATTGGCATAGGCTGAGTTCAATAAAAAAAATTCATTATTGGTGCGGTGGATCGGCTCAAAATATCCCAATCGGAGCATCTCTAGTAAAATCCCAGCTTCCCCTCCAGTAGCAGGTCCTCAGATCTGGAAAGAGAGAGAAAACAGGATTATTTAAACTTTTCTTCTGGCAGTATGAGCGGCATTCAGACTGATATTCAGCTTTTATTGTGTTATAACACCTGCAACTAAAGATTTTACAGCTGCTTCCCCAGACAATTGTTGAAAAGCACACATATCCAAACAGAAAGTCTCAGTCCATATCAGACAAATGAAGGCAGGAAATGATCACATCAAATGTATTATTTCACTAACTAAATGGTTGGACTAATCTTTGCAGGGTATATTAGGTTCTTTGATAGACAGGACTGCATCTCAAACCTAAATCATCTCTGTCTATACAGGACAAAATGTCACTAGCACAAAAAACACCGTGCCAAAAACAGGCCTGAAATGACTGCTGGGATTAAAAATCTGGATCTTGACTGATTTAATCCACTTCAGAGTGTGTTTTCTGTATGGCTGCTCGTGATTAAATACTTAATATTTGAGCAATTCTGTTGTGAAAAGGTTCAGAGAGAAAATAGCTGTCATAGTTGTAGCACGTTTCTAGGAGCTGTGAAAATCAGCCTGGCCCCTTCTCGCCTGACAAACGACATCTTCTCCCACCAGTTGGTGAGAATGTGACTGAGGTCACCAGACACTTTGGAGCCAACGTGTTTTTGTCTCTATCACCAATATTGACATACATTTCAGATGGCTTCTTCCAGGGATGGGAGGACGATCATCACTGTTCAATTTTTGCTGTATTCACAACCTTTAAGACCAAAATTCCGGGAACAGTCCTCACCAGGTTGTCATGTAATCTGTCTCCCCACATCCCATTGAAATGTTTTACGATAACAGAACACTGTGGAATGTGAAAGAGGACTCAAGGCTTTCCTTTTTAAAATCCCATAATTTGCCTCAATCTCTAATATTCATCACTACAAATTTGTTCCTGGCACAATCTGGAGTTTTTGCATGTAAAAATCATTTGTTTCGCTCAATGGAAACCCAGTCTTTTAAAATTCAATTTCGTTAACGGTCACTATTCTGACTTTTTCATGCTCCTATGGCACCATCTAGGGGGCCTCATGCTAATTTAGCTATACTATGTTCACATAATTAATTAATCACGTTACCAAGTACATTAGAAAATCATAGAGTTTAATTTTTTTCCTGTGTAATTCATTTCCTAACCCAAGTGTTTTGTTTCTTTTGTTCCTCCTTTGTTTGGTAACAGGATTTGTTTTATTCTGTGATTAATAATCATTATTTTGTTCCTGAACGAACGTAATTAGCAACAGCAATGACCGATATATCGATAGAAACATCTTAACCAATAAGCATCTGGTAAGCGGTGAGGAGTATTTGAACATGTCTAATTCTGCATTCCATAAATCTTTTAATTTGATATTACGATTCTCTATATCATGTGGTTCGAGAGGAAAAGGAAAGAATTTGTGCCCGCCTGTCAACCCAGGATAAAAAGGGCCGTCCTGACAACAGTCCTCAGATTCCCATTTTTCTTCTTCGTCTGTTTCTTCCTGCTGCTCCATCTCCTGTTTCTTCAGAGAGCGATCTTTAGAAGTTTTACCAAAAGAAGAAGAAAGCACCAAGTCTGGTTTCTCAAGCCTTTTGTCTTTTTCATTGTGCTATTTTTGTACTTTTGAGAGTCTTTTGGATCTTTATACAGCTTTTAACCTCCATCCAAACCAATGCAACCGGACCCGTCAGGTCCAACACCCTTCATGACAGAGATGTCCTTCTTGGAAAGAGTCGGGTTGAACACCCATCATCACAGCTGTGGTTGAGAGTTGGTGTCCAGTAGATTATTATTCCAAGTTTACATTTTCAGCTCAAACTTAACTTTCTCACCATAGCTCATCCTTTACCAAACTCATTCATCCCACATCATAGATTACAGTTTTATTACGTCTTTCATCCGTTGATTAATATCCATTACCTGCCATAACTATCTCACACTTATTTTCAATTAAGTGTTGTATGATTTCTTATGCAGACGTACATCCCTGACTGGCTAAGAATTTATGACTTCAGATCAATGAGATTGATCTTCATGGCCAGGTGGTGCCCCGAGGATATTGATCATGAAATCTAAATTCTTTTCATTTGTGTCTGCTAAATAGTGAGGTGTAGAGACAACGGAGCTTACCTCATCAATGTCCTCATCATCATCACCAATGTCATCAAACTGGATCTCATCATCGTCTCCAGGTCCAAAGGTGTCTGTCTCGTTGATTTTAGCTGCCAGGACGATGGGGCAAAGTGTTAGAACGTCAACACTGATCATGTTCGTATAAAATAAAAATCTAAAAAGGACAGTTGCACTTCCAACATTAATTCAACCATTGATTAATCTGCTGATTATTTTGACAATTAAGTCAGACATTTTGTGTTATTTCATCTTCAATAAACTAGTTAAGTTATAATAACGGACTACATCTGACACTGACTGAAGGAACTGCCCCCCCACGTCTGTCTGAGCTTGTTCATCAGCAGCCGTGATGTTGGCGTGACGTGCGGTTTAACTCACCGTGCTCCGGCAGCTCTCCGTACGCTTTCAAACTGCGAGCCTCATCTGCATTATACTTGAGGATCACATCCGCTTTGTTGTCCTGAAAACGCAATAATTTGGGTTACAACATGTTTTAGAAAAAGCAAATGACAGAACTGTCAACAATCTAGGTCAAACTGCACAAAAAAATGATTACTGGGGTTAAAGACTCAAAATGAATTATTTTTCAAGATATGGTGACTGGAAAACATAAAAAAAAAAAAAAAATGAACTCAGCAAGGGGAAGAAGATGCTACTTTCAATCTGATAAAGCTATTATTCAAACATCTTACCGCAAATAAAACAAGATAGGATTTTATCTACATTTCAACTGTTAACTACATTTCAACCTCCCTTTTTAATAGACAAGTAGGGTTTGGTATCATTTGAATTTTAGCTATTCCCATTGTGCTTTTGCTTTGGGGAAAAAAATGTCGTGTGCTAATATCACAGGAAAAAATGAAGAAAGAAATCTTCCACAAGTTGACTCATTTAAACATTCAACCTTTACAACTGCTTTAACACAGTTTTTATGAACCTATAGAAGTTACAGATGGAGCTTAATTTGGTTGCTGTTACTAAATGTAGTGTTTCAATCATAATATGGTCTTTGTTCACTAAAACAATAATAAAGCACGGCTCCTTTACCAACAGGCTGATGGTATGGCTTGTGTGGTGAGACAAAGTGAGCGAGGCACAACGTGGCAAACTCATTCACTGTTACTCCGTGCAGCTGGCACATTTCTGACGGTTGTTGCACTGCAACGAGTCCGACTCGACATCTTTGTAAGAAAATGAAGCCACACTTTTGAGCGTTACGGTCGTGACAGTGTACAGTTTTAACTTTATCCAGAATCTTGTAATGTGCAACATTTATTTAGGAATCGATTGGTAGAACTGAAATTAACATTTCTAAATGATTCTGATGGAATCTAAAGATTAGAACCAGGACTAACTTGGAACCGGGTTTCGATACATATCCTTATAGACAAACTTAGAGCTTTTCCTCGGTGTTGATGAGATTTTCACCGCTGGTGACGGCAACGAGTACAGCCATGGAAGTGAACAGATGATTTAAAAAAAATCCATTTTCTTTTATGACCAATTTTCAAATGTTGATACAAACAGAATGAATGAAGCAAGAATGATTTTTCCCTGTAAACATTGAAGCTCTGTGCTTTCTATTGAGCTATTCAATGTTTATATATACATAAAACTAAATATTCTGCATAGATTGAAAAGTAAGTGAATTTGGTAGGGATGTAAAGATAGAACCTGAGTCGATTAAAATCAACACTAATTAAGCATTTAGGTCGGTGCATCAAAACAGTTGTAATTCGATACTTTTAAACGGTAGCTGTGTTTCTTTTAACTCCGCTCGCACGGATCACAGTATAGACGGATGCACGGAATATGGATGGTGCAGTGAGGGAGGTTGGACAAGCATTTTTCCCAACACGCCTAGTTTTGCCACCCAAGCGGTTCTGAATGAACCTCGCCTCAGTCGTTTACTGAAACGAGTGAGACGAGCTGCAGCTTTCTTCCACTGGAGCTCTGCAGCCACCGCTGTGCCCGCTGCTATCACATAAACTAATCAGCATTGTTACCATGCACTGAAATAGCAGTTTGATATGGTTGAATGATATCTCCAACAGAAAGCGGCTGTGACAGCAGCAGGACGTCCGACGAAATGCTCGTGAAACTGACAGCACAGACATCAGTGATGCTGAGGACACAGAGAGACTTTTGAAGCCACTGAAAAAAGCCATCACCGTGCTGTGCGATGAAAAAATCCAACTGTGTCTCTCATCATACCTTTGAAGCACATGATTGAGCAAAGCACAGTTAATATGCTGATGCTCCTTAAGAAAAACATGTAAATTCCAAGTCACGAACATAACCTGCTTGTTATTTAAAAAGAATTAACTTTATTGGTAATTTTACTTTATTTGATTTGTAAATTGTTTTTAATTCCAATGTTTCCTATTTTATTGATATTTCCAGTATCACTTTTTTTAAAGGTAGTGAATGAAACAAATGTGCAGTATTTTTTTGTTTTCAGGTTAAAAAACAACCTCAAGATTAAACAAGATTACTTTGTTTATAAAAAGACATTTGAGGAAACTATTTTTAACTTTTCTTGTCTGAGAAAAAAAAAAATTTGTGTTGTGAACCCAAAATCGGGATTCAAATTGTATTGCTGGTTGAGCGTATCCTTGCATCTTTAGAATTGGGTAAAAAACGCCGACAATGGCTGGCTGGCAGGGCAAGTTAAAGCATTTTAATCTTGATATTGTAATCGTGGATTTGATTCTAGATGTTTTAATTGACTCGACATACAGCCAATGACATTTTTGAGTGAACTGCTCCTGTGTTTTACGGCTGTTTGTTCAGCCTGTGGAGATCAGTTTAGTGTTTACAGTCTGAAGTGTGCAACATGTGACTGGTCAACACACCTGGTAATCTCTCAGTCCGACCAGGATGATGTCTGATGTGTTAATCCAAACCTGAAGGAAAACAACACACAGCAGAGATTAGCCAGAGTCACACTGCACTTTTTGACCTGCACACACGGTCAACTGAGTCCAAACTGCCACGTTCACAGTGGCTGAGTGACCCCTGAGAATACGCCGACTCAGCTCCACATCAGGGGGTTTCCTGTGTGTGCTGGCTGTGGAGATAAAGGTGTGAGGGGACGGTCGGGACCTTCCTACCTTTTTCCGGAGTTTTCCTCTGATATGGCAAAGCCGCTTGGTTCCATCGAAGCACATGGCCTCCAGACGTCCGTTCCCCAGCATTTTAATCACCTGAGCATATTCTGGAAGACACAAGAGAGTAGAGCATGTTTACACCAATGGAACAAGCTGAACTGAATGAACCTAAAATCAGATTGGGATATTAGTGCTATCTGTTCAATTGACCACACGGGCAGAAAAAGTGATATCATGTAAGGTCCTGCTCGTCAAACCTACTGGCGGGTAAAGTAGTAGCTGGTGCTAGATTGGAAAAGTGCTCTACAAAAGTCATTAATATAAGATGTTGGTTTATTGCTGTGTTAATCGAGGTTGTGTCCACTCTCAACTGAAATAAGTAGCATGTCAGCTGAAGTTTGAAGAAATACATCAACCTATTAAAAAAAAAAGATTCAAGAAAGTGATCCACGAACATAGATGAAGCACTGAGTGCAGACTTAAGGCATCTGTCCTTCCTGCTTTAATAGTTTTAGAGCTGTATAAAAAGAGTAGTGACGCACCTTTAAAGCATACAGGTGTGTGTGGCTACACAAATGACAGTGAACAGCAGGCTGCTGCCAGTGATTAATTCCTCACAAATAATGGACCGACCCTTACGCAACATCTTTCAGCGCTGGAAGTCCAGATTTTCATGCAGACAGGACAGCGGTGGCCAACAGCAGTAAATGTGCAGTGCAGGTTACAGCTTCAAGTACAAAGCGAGGCTTGTGTGAATCATCAAATTTGGGCAAAGTGAAGGGAACATCTCTGCTCCTGGTGTGGAGACTATTCAGGAAAGACAAACAACTGAAACAGGATTTTATGCTCTGGTGGTTATATGAATGTCATTTATGGTGCGTGTCAGCCCTGTTATCATCACAGGTGTGTTTTCTTCCCTGTTGCAATGTGGAGAGTAAACTGTTCAATATTGGTTTTAGGGGCTAAACGCCAAATATGGATTAAAGCAGACTATTTTGTCGGATTAATAACACCTTTTGGAAGTGAATACATCTTTTTCTGTAAATGAAATTAGGATAGTCAGGATTATTGGAAAAGAAAAGGAAACTCTCCTATGCAGCCATCACTGGAAGTCTACAAACAGTAAATAATGGAATTACATTAATAAATATCTGACTCTGTGCAGACATAAAAAGTTTGAAAATAGAAAAAATAGAGTGGTTAGAACCAGACAAACATTTAATGAGTGAAGTGATGACCTGAAGAGTTATTTAGAACCTCCTATGACACTCATTCATCTGGGGGAAATGCAGTTTTTCATAGGGATGTAAGGATACATCCTGAGTCAGTTAAAAATCCATACAAATAAGGGAGGATTTACATTTTAATTCAATACTCTTTTTAAACAGCAGTGCCGACTGCCCTTGACCCCGTTCACACAGAGCAGAATATGGACGGACACACTGAATATTAAACTTTACAATGAGGGAGGCCACACATCAAGAGTTCTGCCCACATGCTTAATTTTGCCACCCACGTGGGTCCGAGTGAATCCCACATCAGTTGTTTACTGTGACGAGCGAGGCGGGTTGCAGCTTTCTTCCACCTGAGCTCTGCAGTCGTTGCTGCGCTCGCATCCAAACAGAAACGAGCTGCCCTTGCACAGGCTAATAATCATGTCGCCAAACATTGGAATAGCAGTCTGAATGTAATTAAACACTATCGTGAACAGAAAGCGGCTATGACAGCAGCAGGATGTCAAACCTAATGCTTGTGAACAGACATCAGTGATGCTGAAAACATAAAGAGACTTTTTTTAGCCTCCTTATTGTGCTGTGTGATGAATAAAATCCAACTGTGTCCCTCATCATGGCTTTGAAACATATGATGGAGCAAAGCATGGAGTTAGTATGCTGATATTCCTTGAGAAAAACATGAAAATTCCAAACCAGGATCATAAAATGCACTCGTTATTTAAAGAGATTTACTTTAATTGTACTTTATTTCATTTGGAAAATGTTTTAAATTCCAATTTTTTATTTTAGACAGTTCCAAAGATTATATTTTCAGTTTCACTTTTTGCGAGGTAATAAATAAAAAATGTGCAGTGCTTTAAAAAACTGAACCAAGACTGCTTTGTTTACAAAAAGAACATTTGAGGAAAAGTTCTTTTTCTGATTTGTGCAGATTCATTAAAAAAAAGGCATAATGAAGGCAAAAAGGCATAATGAAGGCAAAAAGACTGACGGAACAAAAGGTTTCACTTCTCGGTTTGCGCATTTCTGATGTCTGAAAAGGAACGTTCTACTGTTAACTGTTCAAATAAGTCAGTGAAGAAAGAAAAGGATAACTTTAATGAAAACAAATAAATCTGTTCTAAGAACATACTGTTTTAACATTTTTTTGCACATTTCACTGCCAGTGAAAAAGGTGTGGGACCATGTAAACAAGCCCTGCCAGTTTTTCAAATTTATGTCCATATTAATAACCTCTGCCCTGAACAAGACTGTGCATCTCTACCTGAAAGGGTTCTTTGAAGCACAAACTCCAACGCCCCCCTCCATCCCACCACTAAGCACTGCAGGCTGATACCACCATCTAGCGACTAACAATGTCTGTCACATAGGCTTCTATCTCTTCAAACGTGAGCTGACATTGTGCAGATTGTATGAGCCTATTCATCAGTGGTCATGTTTAATTTAACTGATTTACTACTGAGGGCAGTGATCACATTGGCATTTCATTGTTTGGGGAATTCATCAGCTACAACTTTCAACCAAGCATCATCCTCTCACGTTTAGGGCCTTACCAATTTATTATTAGTAATTTATTATTTATTTTTTTACCAGTTAGCCTGACAACTGCTCTATTATTAAACTAGCAATTGTTAAAATTAGACACTCACTTCAGCATTAAAATGGGACATTTCAGAAAGCATTTCGGACCCTCTAACATTTAGCTTTTTGGTGCAGCTCAACTTTCATATCCAATTAACCAATTTAGTGCAGGGCCTGGACGCGCTAGTGGGATCATAATGTACGTAACACACTGGCAGTGACTGGGTAGGGATTACTTTATTTATTTTGAGTATTTGTCTACATTTGTTACAGATGTTTATGTTTCTATATATCTATTTGTACTTAACTGGATACATTGGAAATCAGCCTCTTTTTGTTATATTCCATCTTATTTTGTAACTTTGTAATGGCCACTTTGTACTGAACTGTTATTTTCTAAAAAATGGTTTAATAAAAGGGATTTTGATGAAACTAAGAATTGTTTAGCCAAATGTCGGAACACATTGAAAAATGTTCACCACAATTTTCCAAAACACAGCATTATCTCTTGTGTGATCGTGAAATTGATTGCTTTCTGTAGCCAGCCGTACACACACATATCCAGTTCACTGTTGGAAAAGATTTTGCCCTTTTTGTGTTTAAAATTGATGTTAAACAGCTACCTAACTGACTGATTTTCCTGATTCCAAAGAACCTAAATTAAACACTTTCTA
>KV751417.1:142991-171310 GCA_001698575.1 Mola mola
TGGCGCCCTGGAAGGGGGCACAGAGTCACAGTCCTGAAACTGCTGCTACCTGTCGTCTGTGGGAGCTTTTTCATCACGTCTTCTTCAGGCTTTCCGGCAGTCGCGACAGTAAATAAACAAATACAACAGTGCTGCTGCTGCGTGTAATTTTTAGAGAGTTAAATTTAAGACATTTACTAGTAAAAACAATTTGGGCAAATATGAGGATGAATAAGTTTACAATTTGTGTCTCGCTGAATTAGCTGAAGTGCAGTGACCAAAAACTAACCCTTTTTTCTCTACATTTAATTTCATGTTCAATTCATTTTTGTAACCAAAGAAAACCAATTTATTCCAATAATGAGAGCTGGATGGATTTGTGAAAGCCACAGATTTGGCCTCGTTTTGGTTATGTGCCTCTCCAGAGAAATGATTCAGGATCTGTGTTTCACACTCATCTGCACGCCACCGCTGTGAAATCTAATTTGCACAGAGGATTTATTCCCGCTGTGAACGGGCTCTGGGCCAGCGGCACACTGACGTGGCGTGATGTGTCGTCTCCGTGACAGCCGCTGTCGGCATCACTCGTGTCTGAATGTGGAACAGTCAGTGCGTGTGTCACCTTGACCAGGTGCGGGGCGTCCTGTCGGTTCAGGGTGTACTTGGGCAGCTGGTCTCTGTGCGTCACCCAGGGGTGTCGGAGGACCTGACCTGCCGTCAGCCGCCGGTGAGGGTCGACGTGCAGCATCTTGGACACCAGGTCCTGAGGAGGGAGGGAAGTCACAGTTCACATAAGGGCTCATAAAGTGAAGCGAACCAAACACTTGAACTGTCAGACTGTAGTATGCAGCTTCTGCCACTAGAGGTCTCTCAATAAAAATAAAGGAAACGTGCGTCGTCTCATCAATAAGATGTTCATGAAGGGGCAGGACGTAAAAATTAAATAAATATTAAAGAGTGAACTGCAGCATTAGTTAGCTTAGTGAGCTAGCCACTTGCCCCTGAGGAGTTTCTGGCTTCCTTCAGCACAGTGACACAGAGAGAAAGTAGTTCCTCCATGAAACTGCTCACGTGTTGTCATATTGGAGAGGAGACAAACGTCTCCAAAACTGAGCAACTCACAGCAGAACTGTGATGACAAACAGCCTCAAAGGTAAGAGGAGGAATCCGTTTCTGATACCGGGGTCCCGTTTGTTGAGCCTGACTCAGCGTGACGGAAGTTCGGTCTGTCTGGTGTTAAATATTGTTATACTGAATATTCAGAGGTTGTTTGTGGTTTTCAGACATGTTAATACAGGACTGCTTCTTTAAAGATATGATGGAGAAACAGGAGTAAACTCTCCACTTGAGCTAGTTCAGTGTGTGTGATACACACCTTGGCCTCGTTAGAGACGGAGTTCCAGTAGCCTCCTGTGAGCGAGAACTTCCCGCTGCCGATACGAGCCAAAATCGCCTCAGGCGTGTCCTCCGGGCCGTTGGCGAAGGGAGTGAAGCTGCAGACGGAGACGGTTCACGTTTAGCCAGATTTGTTCAGACAGGTGGTTTCACCTTTCACACAGGAACCGCGGACACCCACCCGGTCAGCATGGTGTAGAGCAGGACTCCCAGGCTCCAGATGTCACAGGCTGCGTCGTATCCCTGCTTCTTCAGCACCTGCCCGACACACACACACACACACACACACATCAGCTTCAGGAGGGGAAACTTCTTCTGCACCGGCGGTCTCTTGGCCCCCCGCGATCATTCAGCTCCAGCTGGCTGATTCACGGGAGCGTTTGGTTCTTGTTAACCGACGTGCTGATGAAGTGACACCGTGACTCATTACCGAAGCTGTCCGAGCGTGTCGGGAAATTAGGAAAATGTAAATTTGCGTGTCATCTTTGGTCATCTGGATTTGGTTGTGCTTTGTTGTTTTCCTGAATGATTCAGATGTGTTCACGAATTGATGATTTCCTTATTAATTTGTGTGTGTTTTGTGTATTCGAGTGTTTTTTCTTAAAGGACAGTTCCAGTATTTTTCATCCCAATTTCCTGAATTCTACTCCAGGATGGGGTTGGTTCAAACTGCTGCTCACGAGACCAAAGACGGGCCCTGAACACTGAGGTACCTCGGGCGCCACGAAGTTGGCGGTGTAGCACGGCGTCATGAGCAGGCCGTTCTCCGCCCTCAGCTGTTTGGCGAAGCCGAAGTCGCAGATCCGGATGGACTCGGCGTTGCCGCTCTCGTCCACGTAGAGGATGTTGCTGGGCTTCAGGTCTCGGTGAACCACCTGAAATCAGAGCCAGAGCACCGTCAGAGGCTCTTCGCACGGTGTCCGGGACTTTATTTTGATGGACATAAAATACATAAACTCATGACGACTAAATCTCTTAGGGGAATGAGCTCTGCTGCTGTTTTTCCCGACTCATCAGCCTCAGACAAAATGTGAGAATATTCCACAGAATTCATTTCACACACGTTCACTTCCAGGAAATGATGACGCGCTGAGGAGTCCGTCGCTACAAGAACTCTTCACAGACATTTTCAGGGTCAAGATCTCGTAGCTCAGAACATCTGACCTCCGCGGGTCACAGGTGTCGGTTGGTCGTTTATTTAGCAGGATTACTAAAAAGCTCAGATTTCGATAAGCTTGGTGGGAAGATGGGGAACCCCATGGGGTGGAGACAGGAATCGTCATTTCAGGGGACTGCTGGGCCTCAGAGGTCGTTGTTCTCTGTACCTTCAGACTGCTGAATATCAACAATATCTAACAGACATCAGTGCAACAAAAAATGCACTGAATTATGGGAAAACAAATAGCTTCTGTGTTAAGTGAGAGCGACACGAGATTAAAGGTGAATAAATCCGTCACGCAGCCACAGTAGAGAACGGCATCATGGGAGCGCGACAGGCTCACGTACCCCCTGGACGTGCAGGTACTCCACCGTCTTGGTGATGGTGTAGAGGACGGCGCTGGCTTCCCTCTCGGAGAAAAACTTCTGCCGCAGGATTTTGTCCAGTAGCTCGCCGCCCTTCATCAGCTCCGTCACCAGGAACACCGAGCGCCCGTCGTCGTACACCTGAAAAACACACCGACACTTGGTCACTGTGAATCTTTGCAGAGACGAACCGATGCGCAAACGCTCCGCCGAGGGCCAGAATAATATTTGGCACTTCACTTCAAATCTTTGGCCGCTCGGCTGAGTCGTGTGTGAATAATAAACCCGAGTTCAGACTTTAGTCACTGGAGGGATTCAGGAGAGGGCGTTTTCAGCCAGCAGCGCCATGATATTTTCTCTCCAATTAACAGTGAGTCAAAGAAGGCGAAGCCCGAACGGCTCGAGTCGGGTCCGCCAGGTGCGAGCTCGGAGGCCACGTGACTCACGTCCTTCAGGGTGATGATGTTGGGGTGTTGTCCGTATCTCAGTAGGATCTCCACCTCCTCCGTCGGGTCTCTCTTGGCCTTGCTGATGATCTGTAACGGGACACGCGGCGGTCAGAGCGTGGGCGAGCCGAGCGGCGAGCGTGGCGCTGCGGAGGCAGAGGCTTTACCTTGACGGCGTACTCCATGCCGGTTCCTTTGCTTATGCAGCGCTTACAGATGGAGTAGGACCCGACGCCGATGTCCTCTTTGATCTCGTAGGTGTCGGAGAACTGCGACGTGCTCCTGTGCAGCTGCTGCGTGTCGATAAACAAACATTAAAGACGCTCGTAAGGGATTATGGGATAAAAACAGTCGCTGAGGCCAAGAGACGCGTCGTCAGTGATGTCACGTGGATATAACAGGTCTTTAACTTCGGCCACGCTTCCATCCAGCAGCTTTAATGCTCTGCAGAGCCTAAAAGTTTACTGGACGCACATTTGCAGGAATGTCCAAAAGCTCCTCACACTCCCTCCCACCTCTTTCTGCATAAATGTGACCATCGCAGAAGACGTTTACAGGCAGATTCTTCAGGGTTTTTAGCACCTAATAATGGAATAATTATTCCATTGTTGTGATCGAATATGATGAACTGAAAACGTAATGGAACTCGGAGGTAAAACAATAAAGTAACATAAAGTCCTTGGTTATATATAATAAGTCGGTAAGGATACAATGACTGATTTTATAGACACCATAACCCTGTCAGGTAGGTCGTTTTTAATCAAACTGGTAATAATTAAGGTAGTTGGTGCAGTTTACTTGCAGATTACATGTTGTGTCAGACCCAAAATACTGCATTTCTAATTTTAAAATGAATTTATTTGTATTGGCAGTCACACTCAGTCATATTAGAATGTTGTTTTTTTAATAAAAAAAATGTCGAATATTGGATCTAATAATTTGCTAGGATAATAAGCATTTATAACCTTTTTGGTTTTTTTAAATAAAACATTATAAATTTGACAACACGTGCGCTCACAGCCGAACAGAAAAGCTCTGGTAAGACAGATGAAAACGTAAATTCATGTTCTGATGGGAAACTAAAAAGTGCTGGACGTGGTGGAGTCACGTCTTTCTACATATTTACACTCAGTGATGCTTTTATCTGTTGTTGGGCCGGTGTTTGCGTTTTGCTCTTCATTAACCTGTGGATTCAAATAAAACCACAAATAACACACAGAGCTCTCACAATACTAAAGAATAGAAACGCTTTAAGTTTAGATTTTAGACAAGTAGCAGACTTTGTTTATTCCATAGCTCAGAGAGTCAGGAATGATGAGAAACGAGCCCTCGTATGAACCGTGAATCTCCTGTCATCTGTGTTGCCTGCAGCGTTGCTCTCTGGTTGATTTGTGAGTGTTTGCAGCACAAATGTTGTCAAACTGATGATCTGTTTTCACGTTTTCTATGCAGTGGCTGTGCGTTGAGCTCTCTCAGCCTTTAAGTCGCATCCATGTTTTGAAGTGAGGTTGTTATTACACTAGTGTTAAAAATAAGAATATACCTGATACCTTTACAGCTCTGAATAACCCAGAGATTCATGTGAGATCTGTCAGACTGAAGCGCGAACGTGTGTTTGCACCTGAACAATGGTGTTGGGCAACGGCTGGGTGTCCTCTTCTGTTATGGCCACAAAGCTGAATCCTCTGAACAGTTGGTGGGCGTTGGCGCTGGGAGGAACCCCCGGAGAGTCTGACACACAACACAAGCAGCTGCTGACGCTCCACAACATCACATTTTACCCAGAGTGCACGAGGAGGAGGAGGAGAGACAGTGGTACCTCGGGGTGTTTTGGCCGTGAACTCGGAATCGAAGTAGAACGTGTCATCGGGTCGTCCCGCGGCCGGTTTGAAGGGCGGGTGGATCTCTCTGCGGAAGAGTTTCTACAGCAGATAGCAAGAGTGAGAAGGTAAAATAACACAAGCACAGTTAACAGTGAACGGAGACACTGACATTCCAGTCGATGGTGTTGAAGAACTGATGCCTCTTGATCTCCTCCACGCCGTCCGGTCCGGCTCCTACAAACAAACACAACATGAGCGGTGAGGCTGGACAGGGGGGACGGCACCTGACTCACTCTCCAGTCCATTCCTGCCGAACACAGTCGATTTATTGATTATCTCGGTGCAGGTTGATGAACGTGGCCCTTTTGACTGGAGATTTAAATAACTTGGCAGCCATGTCGACATCAAACTGCGAGGGAACATCCCTGAAAATCCCTCGTGTCCACTTTTCACAGCTTTCGCAGCAACTTCCTCACCTTTTAATTCTGACATTTCACCCCCTGTATATAGCATCGCTTAGCTAATTAAAACTAGAGCCCGACCGATACTCGGGAGTAAAAAAGTACTGATATCAGTATAACGGCCCGTACACAAAAATTATAGTAACCTTCACTGGGAATTTAATATAAATCAGCCCATCTGTTTCTGCAATGTGCTCTGAAAACCACATTTTTGTACATCAGTTGATATTAATAACATATAAATCTATACCGATATATCTGTGATCGGCCAATATTGGTCGATAATATCAGCCAAACCGATAAATCGGTCTAATTAAAACCAAACTGATGAGAAAACGGAACACTTGAACATACATCAGAGTGGTAAGAACAGTCAGGCGGAACCATCTTTGGGAAAAATGTTTTTGACCAGTACTTTGAGTTTTAATTTGGCCCGTTTTCCGGGCTGCACACACACGTTCATGCGTTGAGAGTTTACCTAATCTGTTACCAGGGTTGCGTTTGAAAAGGTTCCTGAGGAGACTCTGAGCCTCTGAACTCAAAAACTGCGGCATTCCCAACTTGGCCCTGTGAAAACAAGAGACACGAGTGTTGATATTCCGCTCGTCAAGGGTCATCTGTGTATCCAGACGCCCTGTGCAGAACGTAACACACACACACACACACAGATAGATACACGCTCACACACACAGGAAACACAGGCACATATACACACACAGATACACACACACACACACACACACACACACACACACACACACACACACAGGAAACACGCCAGAGTCAGCTGAGCATTTTTCTACACACAGAAACTGAGAGTGAAAAGAGGAAACAGGAAACAGGACGGGTTTATATTTGTTGTGAGTTTTTTCCTCCACCAGGATTCTCTCCTCCAACCTAACGTTCTTTCACCGTTTCCTTCCTCCATGTGTCTCTCCTCCTCTTCCTCCTGGAGCCAGGGATTTATAATAATTTATAATAAATCCCTGGGCCAGGGAGGAGGAGGTTCTCATGCTGCCTCAGTGTGCTGTGACAGAAGCTGTTAGCTGGTGACTGGACAGGAGGGGACACACGGTACAAGGTGTCTTACTTGAGGATCATGGTCATCGTCTCCTTCCGGTCTTTGCCTTGAAACGGCAGCGTTCCCGTCAGCATCTCAAACTGGAGGAACACGACATGACACGTGACAACTTTTAAACTTCACCACCACTTGATGGATTATAGCAAGAATAATTTCTCCCTCTCTCTTTATTTCATGACTGCATGACGAGGGTTATGATTGGATTTCACTTCAATACATGTTGAATCTAGTTATTAAATATGAATAAGGAGCTTTAAACTTGCACAGTGGGATTTCACACAATGCCGGCCAAGCCTGTCATCACCAGATAAGTTTTTCAAAGTTTTAAATCCTCAGTCTGCAGTAACTTTTCTGTGCTGGAGCGCTGCCTGTTAACCCGTTTTCATCCTCCAGCAAAGAGCTGAAGGTAGGAGTAACTGTGAGGTGTGTAGTTACTCTCACTTCCAGAAGGGGGAGACAGAGGTGTGCAGGAAAGTATGAAAACAAAAAACTCCATAAAACATCTGAGATTCCACTCGAAAAAAAACAAGAAAAAAACCCCACTGCTATGTAGGATCAGGATGAAGATCAGCTACAGCTCTCTCCCAAAACTGTTTACATTCATTTCTTGGGTCAAGTCCTCCTGAGACAACACAAGTTCCATAAAAATCTGTCCATTATTTTTCTCTTACTTCTATGATTAAAACTCATCTGGATCTCTATGATAATGTTAACATTTGTTCCATGATGTAACACCAATATAGACAAAAATTTTCATGCTCGTCCATGCAGTAGTTTTGAGGAGTTTCGCTTTTTGAAAACTAATTCTAGGCTGCTGAGCACTTTTAGTAAAGTGAGGAAGCACCGGCAGCTGAGCAGCATCCTCTCACCATGAGCACGCCGTACGACCACCAGTCGGCGCTGTGAGTGTGTCCCCGCCTGTTCACCACCTCAGGAGCCATGTACTCCACCGTGCCACAGAAGGAGTAGGCCTTGTTCTCGTGATCTATGGACTCCTTACTGAGCCCAAAGTCTGAACACACACATACAGTTATTACACATCTTGTCTCGTTTCAGCGTAACACATCAGTCAGAATGGAAACACACACACACTTAGTGAAATTGTCACATTACATACCCGTCAACTTGATGTGTCCCTCCTCATCAAGCAGGATGCTGAGATGATAGAAAACACATTTACTTGTGTCTGTTCTGAGTCTATAATGCAGCATGACTGTGTGTGTGTGTGTGTGCGTGTGTGTGTGCCTACTTCTCTGGCTTGAGGTCTCTGTAAATGATGCCCAGGCCGTGGAGGTGATCGAGGGCCAGAGCGAGCTCTGCCAGGTAAAATTTCACGTCCTCCTCTGTGAACATGACCTACAACACACACACACACACACACTCTCAGTTATCACAGGCCACTAAAGCTGAAGATGAAATATGTCACGATATGCTGACGACGCAGGAAGCTGAACATTATATCTGACAGCACGAACCCTGTTTATGTCATGATTCAGTGCTTTAACTCTGCTGTGCGTCGTGATGTTCGGACAGCAACATTAGAAATGCAGACGGACAAAAACAAGATGAAACACAGATGAGTCACTGCTCCGTCGTCTGTGTGACAACCCGATAATGCAGAAACTAGAGAAACTATCTGGATGCCGGCAGCTAAATCTGACAGAAGCAAAAGACAGTGATTCTATATCGAAATGCTTCTTGACTCTCCCGGTCGACCATTCTCGTGTCTCATTCTGCAGTCTGATCAAACGTGGCTTAAAGCAGCTGGTCTAAACCCCCATGAACCAGTACCTGGTCCCTTTAGTGACAAGTAACGATGTAAAGAAAGAGCGGCTGACGATCTCTGTTAGCTCTCCGCCGTTTGTATGACACGCAGAACGTTCAAGCTTCTACACTTAAAACTCATCCGAGTGGACATTTAAACTGCTGAATGGCACTGACTTCACCTAATGACCTCTCTTCCCTTGTCTGCTCATTAACGGCTCTTTCTAGTGTGCGTCCGTGAGGAGAGACCACATCGGTCCACTTCTCACGTCGTCACACTGGTTCATTCCTGATCTGCTGCTCCACTATGGAATCCTCTCAGCTGGTCTGGGATCAGGTGTGTTTACTGTTCCCCTCACATGTGGAACAAAGTGCTGTTGTCATTGTGTACAAACTGGAGTGAAACCCCTGACGAAGAGGCGTTACCTCCTTTGAGAGGCGCGTGAACAGATCTCCTCCTCTGAGGAAGTCCAGGATCAGGTAGAGCTTCCCCTCGGTCTGAAACGCTGCAGAAGGGAACAAAGTTTGGACTCAGCCAGGCATCTGTTGCTAAAACAGGCAGATCTGGCTCTGATTGGCCGATGGGCCGCATGCGACTCATCGTGGACGGCTGTTATTGGCTGACTCACCGTAGTGCAGTTTGACGATGAAGGGATGGTTGACCTCCACCAGGATGTCTCTCTCCATCTTCGTCCTGACCCGATCGCGCACTGGGAACACAAACACAGCGTGGAAAATACATAAATAACCAGATAACATCGACAGAAAGCCAAGATAAAACCGTTTTCGTTTCCCTTCCCTTTCCACTCCCAGAGGGCAACCGTGACTGAACGTCAGAAAGAGGAAGGAAATCAACAAGCAATTTAAAAATAAGATTGATGAAAGGATCACTGACAAACAAATATTAAACCGGAAAAGAGAGACACACAAAACAAAGGGGAATGCTGCATTTTTCCCCACCACCAGGTGGCGTATGAGTGGAGTTAAGGGTGAACTACCACCAGATCCACCAGTGAACAATTAACTACCTGAAAAATACAGATGACACAAACACCTTCAGCTGACTCTTAACCTTCTAACCATCAACTCTCTGACAGAATAAAAGCAGGAATCCAAATGCACAAATTTTAATCTCTCAAAAGCTAACTTTGCTTTAAACACTGCTCTTATGAAGCTTTTTTGAAACTACATTGGCTTACAGTAGGTGAATGGAGGATATAAAGATGGACAACATGAGAGCTCCCCAACAGTGAAGACAAGGCATCTCGCTTGCCCTCTGGTGGCAGGCTGCAGTATAGGTCTTAACCTTCATTATTTCAAGTTGGCCAAACTAAAAACTCAAAATTCTTCTTAAATAATTTGTATGCTCCGAAGCAGCGCTGCACTCACCATGAGCAGTCAGCTGGGGAACTGAAAAACGGAGCACTTCTGTGTTTAAGTAACACGGTTGAAATGACACTGCTGCTGTGCGAATGATAAATTGTGCTTCAGCTGAGACATCACTGTAGCAGCAGGTTGTCCATTGTGGCCCAGAACACGTTCGTATTCACGCTGCTATAAGAATGTGGCGTGGTCCAAATGCATCCTCAGTGCATTCAGACCTGTCCACTCGTGTTCCGATCACTCAGGAGGCACATCAGCAGCAGGTCTGAGCAGGGTTGGTTCATCGGTTCATCATCACGCAGGCGACTGATTAAAATCAACGATCTCTGCAAAGCCTGCTGACGGAGGCTTAGACAACCGTTCATTCTGTGACATTCCGTCACTATGTGTTTGTTAACTGTCAATGAACACATTAACCCTGCGTTCACCGACAGGACTGGATGGATTCTCATCTACTAAAAGTCTCACAGCTGGTGCTGAAGAGTATCGCTGGTGATATTCCAATTTTGTCTTTGTGCAAACACATCCATGAAATGACCAAAATTACATGATGTCATTCTGATGAGAGAAGATCATAATCGTTGTTGGGAACTAATTTCAGCGGTGGATTAATGGAGATTTGGTGCAGTGGGGAGGATCTGTGGCAGGATAGCAGGACTGTGTGTGTTGGACTTGACGCACACACGGTTCTTGTTAGAAGATGCTCTCACTGTGAGTTTTTTGTGTTTTCGTGACGTTTGAAACCCTATAAACTTTGAAAAGGTCAGATAACGGCACTGTTGGTACCTTTCAGCGTAGCTTTCTTCAGGACTTTCATGGCGTACAACTGACCGGCATCGGGCCCTGTGACCTTCCTCACTAGAAACACCTACACACACAAACAAGAACAGTTATGTCACTCTGGTGCATTTATCTGAGCGACACGTGTGAGTGAGCAGCATATCCGAGCATGTGTGTTTGTTTCTAAGAGTTTGTTTGGACTCGCTCCTTTTTCTAGGCCGTGTTAATGTAGGTTAACGTAAACACACCTCTCGAGTGGGAGCCTAAGTGTTCATTCATAAAGACGAGGACTCTGACTGTGAAGTGCCTTTTACCCGCCGTCCCCATGGCAACAGGCTCTCAAACTCTGGCACAATGCAAACATTATTAGTGGTAATGAAACCCACTCTTACACACACACACATACACACACTGACAGCTACATAAACACACCTTGCCGAAGGAGCCCTGTCCTAGGACTTTGCGGAGCTCGAACTGTCGAGGGTCGGCCTTCTCCGATCCCTCCTTCACATGGTGAGTGATGCTGATCTCCTTGATCGGCACGTCATCCTGTAACACACACACGCACACGCACACGCGCACACACACACACACACACACACACAGTCTCATTATTACCATCTGAGCACATAATCTGTCAAAACTTCTCATCAGCCAGTGACTGTTTTCGGATGATGACAAATTTTTATCTCTGGGTAAAATCCATTCTTTATCCAAAACTACAAACATACACGATATGGATTTTTATCTGATGGAGCGGCTTGATTTGTATGACACTTCCCCCTCAATGCTGACCTCCTAACCTTCTCTGTCTCTCTGGATCGTTAACTGGACTCGAGTGAACAGAAAGCTGAAGTAAAGAGATGAGATCTCATCTCACACATCCTCTGTTTCACTGCGCGCCAGAGTCAACACAGGAAACAGCAGTGAACCAGGAAGTGTCAAGTAGTGTGCACATGGTATGGAACTATTTGACGACAAGAACTAATGACACCATTCGTGAAAAACAGAATCACATGACACTGAATGTTAAAACCACTTTGCTGAGAATAAATCAAAATATGCCAAATACAAGGTCCATGTGTAAGGAAAACAAAAGGATAAAGGAGGACTATTTAGTTTTGGTAGTCATTTGATTCCATAACTTTTTTTTAACAACATATCAAATGACAAACTTGTGATAATTTGACAATGCCTGAGTTTTGCTTATGTGACACCATTCAAGACTTTCCTTTATTGGAACTGACACGTCTGGACCAAACTAGAAAAAAAAAAAAAAAAGGTGTCCACATATTTTGGTCAAACACAAAGGAGCATTTGATCAACTCATATGAGTCCCTGACAGATTTATTTCTTTATTCACCAATAAGAGATGACTTTAACAGCTGTTAAATCAGAGCCATTTTAGCGTCAATAGACCAGAGTCTGACTGTTTCTTCTTCATTAACAGAAGTCATTTCTAAGTTTCTCCTGGCTCTGTTCAATTAAGAACAAAGTTGATCCTGCCATGTTCTCTGGGGACTTTATTTTGGCAGGGCATTGTGGGAAATGTAGTATATAAAAGGCAAAAGAGCCAAGTTATCAGCGAGAGCACGTTTTCACCCTGTTGTCTTTGCTTCTCCGTGAACAGGTTGAGCACGTTCCCCGAATGTTCGTCATCCGCTCGGCAGGAAATCAAAACCCGCACACGGATGCGCAGTTGTCATGGAACCACCCCTGATACCTGCTCCCCCCTGCAGCCCAGTGACTAATGACACCATACTGTGCGAGTGTGTATTCAGTCACACCATCGCTCCTTCTAACTCTTCCTGAAGCTTCCTCTGGCTTTGTGTACTCAGGACACTGAGTTAACAGGTAAACACATACACACTGCATTTCCTCTACCTGTTTTCCCATCATCCTCTCTGCTTTGCACTTCCTGCATCCATCCTCCCTCTCCACCTTCTGCTCCAACTTCCCCACTCGCTCCTGGCTCCATACCTGTAGTTCCCAGCTGGATGACCTGGGCGCATTCGGGGTCCTGTAGTCCCGACTGTGGCTGAGGCTCTGTGGCGCTAACATGCTCCTGTGCGTCGGATGGAACTGGCTTCTGCTCGTCCCTGACACTTCTTCCTCTCTTACTGTTTCTGCCTCCCTCTCCCACAGCGAAGTCCTCCCCTCCCTCCCTCCCTCCCCCCCTCCCCCACTTCATCGCCTTTTCTATCTTTTTTTGAACCATTCTCACCCCTCCTCTCTGGTTTGCACCTCTCTCCTTTCTCCATCTTCCTTATGGCTCGTGGGAAAAGCTCATAGACCGATTTAGGAGTGGCTGAAGCCACACGTGCGGTGGAGGAAGTACTCAGACACTGTACTTCAGTAACAGTCCCTCACTATAAAATACTCAAGGTGAAAATCAGTCTGTACAGAAACGTTATGCGTTAACTGTAGTTGGACTAACAACATGGTACTAGAGTCCACTCTGTAGATTTATGAATTCTCAGCTTGGGCTGGTTAAAAAAACCTCAAACAACAAACCATGTTGTTGGTATAAAATGATTTGAACCTTATGTCTGATCTGTAATCGTGTTTAATTGGTCTCTGGAAAGATTGAATCACAATTTGCATATTTTAGACAGTATTTTTTTAGGCAACATTCCTTTAAATCCATTTGTTAAAGAAAAAAACAACAGGTCACAACTACTAGGTTTTGTTTTGTTAAATGAAAGAAAGACTTTTGTAGATAAACACATAACGTTTCTCTCAACGTATGGTGACATATGCACTAAAAAACAGGATTATTTTACACTTAACGTCATTGGCACTAAGTGTGAACATCGCACCACCGCACGTAGGTAAGATTCCCCTTCCAGGCTGAGCGGATTGCAGCTCAGCGCTGAAAGCCGCAAACAGATGATAAAGGAACAACAGAGACACTCGGCCACTGCCGACCGTCTGCAGGAATAGATTGTGAAACGCCTGAAAAGCCGAGGAGTTCAGAAATGTTGACATTTCAAATGCGTGTGTGTGTGTGCGCGTGTGTTAGTCAGAACACAGATGGAGGATCAGAGCCGAAGCGACAGGATTGCTCATGTTGCACCTCTTAATCACAGGATTAAAACTGCAAACTCTGCACCTGTGCTCTCACACACACACACACACACACACACACACACACACACACACACACACACGCACGCACGCACGCAGAAACACACACACACACAGCGCGAGAACCCTCCTGCAGCCCTAACCTGTGATGTTCTCCACCATATTTTATTTCCATATCGACCGTACACAGAAACACGCACAGCTCTCTCCTCCGCTGCCTGCACAAGTTTTTTTTTTTGTCACACACATGAAATAAGAATGATGTCACTTAGGTTCTACCGCGGTTTATGAGTCATGGACTGGATCATTTTCACTCTTTTGTATCGATGCATTTAGTCTGGGTTATCAAGGAAATGCAGAAGATCATATCTAACTTTCTTTGAGCAGTTTAATCTTTGTCTGATAGAATTTACCAACAATATAAAATTGGCCAAATACTTAAATTTAGAAGTTCGAAATGTTTAAACAATCAATTACTAGAATTCGTACTTATTAATTGTTGACCTATTGGCTAATTAATCGTACTGTGAGTAGTAAAAATTGATGCATCAGACATCAGCGACATGTCTTCACTCACTTGTCCTGAGTTTTGGGTCATGCTCCAAAAATACTGAATACTACACCTCCCATAATGCAACTGGGTAGGATCTGAGCAGAGCTGAAGAAAGATCTTCGGTGCTCTGTCCTCTCTTGTTAAAGTGTCGCTTATTTAATTTGTTTTAGCGAAGTGTGATCTGGGGGAGGAAAGTTACAATAATCTGTGACACAGCTGAAATTTGAGTCTTAACTTTAAAAATTCTTTCCACAGTGAAATATCCCAGCCGTTGGATGAGCTGACAGGTTGAGTTACTCATAAGCAGTGTGGTTAAGAGCCATCTCGACACATCTCGAGCACGCAGCTCGCATCTAGCTCATCTGTGAACAATCAGATGTAATTAAGAGGTCTCCTGAGCACACTGACTCGGTATGATGTCGTTACGCTGTCGTGCACACAGCTGCAGACCTCCCCAATGGACACATCATATCAAATTAGCATTAATGCAGCACACGTTTTTAAACCCCCGCTGAAATCAACACGAGGCCGAGCGTGTGTCTTATTATTCAATACCCATGTTTTGGTCGGAATGAGTGTTTGTAATGCACGCACAGATTTGTTCATTTACACCATTTAAACATGCCTTTATTAAAGCTGAGTGTAATCAAGAATCGCACAATTAAATTTCCATTGTTTGGGTCAAAGTTGGATTCTATAGTGACACAATAAGCTTTGATATAGATTCAATAATATACCTGGATGTTAAAAATAATGAGAATTAATTTGAGTACATTCTGATATTTGTTAAACAACAATGTGTGGATTATTTGTATGGGTTGAGAACAAAATTTAAAAAGATAAATTCAATGAATCAGAGCCCGTCGTCCTGTGCCTGCCTGTGTGTAACTGATTAGCTTCCCTCTCCTCTTCCGCAGCAGAGGAGATAAATGTGTCCTCGCCGCTGGTTCCAGGTTCAGGTTCAGCCGCGGCAGCTCAGGTGACCATCTGAAGTTACAGTACTTAAGTAAACACACATTCTAAAAAAAAATCGTTATTTTTGCCTAGTTTTCCTGTTCTTTCGTTCATGTCGGTGTTGATTCAAGTTTTCATTCCAATGAGCAACCGATGGTTACTGTGCGTCAGCATGGATAAGCCCCGCCCCCGACTGGAACACGAGAGAACAGAAGTCACGGCTCAGGCCAGCAAAACGCATGTAAGAGCGCACGTACCCTGCTGAAATAAAACCAGTGCACATTCAATGTCAGGAATTTCTAAATCCATATTGAATGAGGAGAAAATAAACTCCAACGCACTGTTGGATTGATTGTCTTTCACCAGCCCTTGTTTTTATTGGACTGTTCTTAGCAAAGTGAACAATTAAATAAAAAAAGGATGTGTTTCTTTCTCATTTATTATAGTAAATGAGGAGAGTTTTTGATTTGAATTCATAAAGACTAAATAGTAAATTGTGAAAATGATAATGAAAACATGATAAAAGAGAAAACCTTTTCACAGCGAATGTTAAAGGAGGGTTTATAATGTACAGAAGTGTCTGTTCGATGGCTGAAATGTTGGGACACGTCAGTGTTGGACTGGTAACATGATCCCCCCCAACTCATCTCACTGCCCACACACACACACACACACACACACACACACACACACACACACACACACACACACACACACACACACACACACACACACACACACACACACACACACACACACACACACACACACACACACACGTCTGTGAGGGGCGTATCTACAGTAAATACCAAAATGTGTTGTCACAGTTTCCTGAAGTTTTTCTAGGATTCCTATGCAGATTCAGATTTTAAAAAGAGATCGAATTTGCCATTTTCTAGAACAAACATGAAACCCTTGATGGTAAAAAAGGGCAAATGCGTGTCGCTCTGTGCGCCATCTGGTTTCTGAAATAGCACCATGCCATCAGCTGATCGCATACACATAAACACCTACGCTCCGCTGAGGTGAAATCCAACTCCGACACATCGATGGCGTGAAGCTGCAGGTTTCTTCTCGCGACGTCCTGACCTGATGCCAGAAGGGCACACGCCAGCTGAATCTCCACAAAGCAGCTCCAGTAGCAAAACCCATAAAGACTTTGTCTGGCTTGAACTGACAGTCAGGAAATACTGTTGGAGCTGCTGCTTCATGTCAACAAAGATACAAATACACTGTTTAATTCTAATGACTACCAGTAAGAAGCACACACGTTAATCCACCTGGAGGTGACGGATGCTCACACTCAGGACTACTCACAGCCATACTGGGGTGTGCAGGTCCACAGCAGCCTAGAACTGCACCCTCGCTCTTCCTGGTTAACAGCCCCGAGCGGCCAGCATCAAAGGTCGGTCGTTGAGGGCCACCGTCCCTCCCGGCGAGCATGAGAAGACGTCGCAGCGCCTTCAGCCGACGCCTCAGCGCCCTGACGAGGCCCGTCACGGCGCTCAAGCAGGCCGGCTTGGCTTCCGGCGCGCAGTGTGTCATCACTAAGAGAGCTGTGATCGCGGCGCTGTCTGGAGCGGCACTGTGGCAGCGAGCGGCTGGGACTACGACGAGCTAACAAGTATGTGAGTCAGTGAGAGGGGATACCCAGAGGAAGGGGAGGGGGCACGGATCCAAACTGGGATGGGAAGCGGGATCTCCCCCGAGTCCCCCCTCTCCGCCCGCTGCACTGACATGCAGCTGTAACCTTCCAGACAACATTTCCATCAGGTCGCCTTGGAGATCCCCGTTTCCTCCACAGCCACACAACTCTATGACCTATGACTAAACACCACAGGGACAACAAGTCCCCCTCTCGGGTTTCAACATGTATAATTTAGTCAAAAATATCAATGAGTCTCAGAACTTGGCAGTCGAATGAATGGGTGAAAAACTTTCTCTTGGTAATGTCACATTCTGAGGGCTCCAAATTCCAAATTATCTTCATTATCTCCACCAACAAAGTGTGACCTTTTGCCAGCAGGACTAAAAAAGTGCATCTTGGCCCAACATACAGCTGACCTACAGCCTTTTTGGCCATAACTGCATAGAGAGTTGACAGAGAGAGGTCCAGCTGGTGTCATTTTGTTCGCACTGTTAGCACTGGCTACAGGTGGTCAACTTCTGGGTTTTCTAGCTCAAAGGTCAAGGTCATCGAGAGTTTGAACATAGGAACTGGAACTGACAGATCTCGGACTTTCATTTTGTAATAATCTCAAGTTCCATCACGGAACCAGCAGACTCCTCAGTTCATGTGTTACCCGTCACGTGCTTTTTTTTTTTTTTTTTTTTTTTTTTTTTTTTTTTTTTTTTTTTTTTTGCTACAAATGACGTCGCAGGCCGTGTGGAGCTCACAGAAAAAAATGACCTTGAGAAGTAAGCATTTATTGCTGGGGAACACATCTCGTAGGTAATTTAGCTGCAGTGGTGGAGTTTTACGGTCTCTGAGTGCCTTCTAATTTCTAATTAAATAATCATTATCTTGGTTGTAGAATTCCAGAAAATTTACAATTACAAATCGTCAGATTTACAAAGCTCACAGTGCCCGATGTTTGCATTTCTACTTTTAAGATTTTAGGGCAATTATTAAAATAGCATCTAATCTATTAACCAGCTGCACTAGTTATTTTGTTTAATTCACAACGATTACAGTGTCACATTTTAATTTCAGTTCTGACCACAAGGTGCCCTGTCGTCATCTGACCATTAAAAGATGGACGGCATGAGAGCTCCCATAACGTGAAGACATCTTGATCGCTCCCTGGTGGCTGGGTAGCATAGAAAATAGGACATTATGCAAACACAAAATGAAAATACAGGTCAAATTAAGATTTTATAAAAGATGGGTTCTATCATTTTACGTCATTTTTAATCATAATTGTGTATTTTCACATGTTAAATTTTCTGATCAGTTTGGTTTTGATTAGTTATTGATGCTATAAAAAGGGGATGAAATTTCACTATTGATAGCTAACAACTAGATGGCAGAACTCAAAACTGGGATATTTTGGCTTAATTGTTGTCCATCTTTGCATATGCCAATTGTATCTGTCAATACCGTGGAAATGCTATTACTGAAATTTAGAATATATTTACATTTGGGCTTTCTTTGGCCTTAAACACTCTGTACTTAATCCAGTGGAATCTCGCTACATTTAACTTTCACCATTACAATGAATGTGAACTGTCATCTTCCTTTTTTTAATATCCTTACAATAACTAAGCTTTCCACAGACGCAAAATATTACAGACATACGCACATAACCCTCCCCCTCCCCCTCCCACACACACACACACACACACACACACACACACAACCAGAAACACAATGTGCACAACGCCAGCAAGGACCTTTGGCAGGATGTGTGACATTTCTTGGATTACCTCCACCTGTTGTCGCCTCCTGTAAGTGAAAACTGGTTTCCACACTCACTCACCCACTCAGTGAGGGCAAAAACAAGCTGGGCCCGGGACAAAGAAGCAAGTCTTTGGTCAACTATTGTTTAATGAATATTTGCACTTATAACACTGCATTTGACTAGCACAATACAGCAATTAATTTCTATTGTCAAAGTGGGGTTAATGACATCGTAATTAAGACCAAATTGTACCACTGTAGTCACATAAATGATGATGACCTGCAGGTAAGGTCAGCACCAATTTTTTAAAGGAGAATTTCAGTATTTTTTAAACTAAGCCCCACCTACCAATATGTGGGGTTTAAGCATTTCTCTAACTACAGACTGTGTTTTTCTTGAAGTTGACTGAAGTGTGGAGTTTGGTCGCCACGACCAATAACCTCAACAAGGCTATACAATGTAATGCATCAATACATGCTTTCCAAGAACAAAAAAAATTGTAAAGATGATTTTTTTCCGAAGAAATGTCTCATTATTTGAAAATGTCAGTGTGTGTGAGAGTGTGTGCATGTGTGTGTGTGATGGAGAGAAAGGAAATGAGAGAAAAGTGATGCCACATCTCTCGTGTCAGCCTTATTAACTCTTCTAATAAAAATAGATGCGAGTGGGACTTCGGTAATAATACCGGCCAGACTGTTCTTATGTGCTTTCATCCCTATAGTTCGTGTGTGTGTGTGTGTGTGTGTGTGTGTGAGAGAGAGAGAGAAAGAGAGAGAGAGAGCTCGAACTTGCTGGTTGCTTTAACATTCTGGTGATCGAAAGCTTTTCCTACTGTTGCTCTCTGTGCGTCGCTGAGGGTAACGACATCAGCTAAACGCCACAAATGGCAATGTAATGTAAATGTGTGTGTGTGTGTGTGTGTGTGTGTGTGTGTGTGAAGCCTCTCCATGGCAGCAGCTATCACGAACTGAGCCAGCGGGATGCCATTCCAGACAATCTGCGCCCCCTAAGCCTGTTGCGCAATAAAATTAACAAGCCGGATGTCCACCGCTCACACACGCATGCCTGGGATCTGTCAGGTTAGAGGCATAAAGTCCATCTCCACTGGCCTCGCCTGGCGCTCC
Source organism: Mola mola (assembly GCA_001698575.1). Lineage (NCBI taxonomy): Eukaryota > Metazoa > Chordata > Actinopteri > Tetraodontiformes > Molidae > Mola > Mola mola. Next base: position 162,747 of record KV751417.1, read on the forward strand.
AATAAGGCCGAGACACGGTCACCTGTCAGAGATCAGAGAGGCCGTTCGGCAGTATTATGCTTTGGTCAAAGTATTTAAAATGTTCCGACACTGCCGAACAAACTCTGCACATACACACGCAGTCATTCACTCACTGCTGGGTGTGAGACTGTGCAGGAAGAGAAGAAAAGAGCGCCACCTACAGAAATTGAGGCCTTATAAACAGAAAAGTTAAAGGAAGAATACTTCATCGACAGCCAAACTGTGTGACTAACAGCTAAACTCTGGGAAATGTAGTCTGGCAGCTGCCTCTAATAGTCACACATCCTGTACAACTTTAAATAACGAGCAATTCTGTCATGGGTGATCATGCACGACAGCCTGACAGTTCAGGCGCCTCTGAAGACTTTGTTCAATTCATTTTGTCTTCTGTTATTATATTTTGGACACCAGCGTACGTATTTTTTTCATTTCACTTTATAGGTAAAGTGTTATAATGTTTCAAATATGAGAAACTAAACATTACAAGAGTTTTCATGAGATTTTTAGTGTTAAAATTAGATACTGAAGTCATGTGAATTGCTGGGTGTTGTATAATTACTGGAAAATCTATAAGAAATCAAAATACATCACACAAATTCAAAAACAAATCGAATGTAATAAAAAAAAACAAAAAAAAACCCCCTGAGGCTTCTTTTCATTTCTTCGATTTTCAACCGAATTCATGAATCAATCTTTGCTTTTTGGGTGGAAGGACGAGAAAGAGAAAGAGAGAAATCTGCGACACGATCGAAGGAGGCAGACGTAAAGAAAAAGAAGGAGGAGGACGTAGGAGGAGGAGGAGAGGCGGATGATGTGATTTACAGCGGAGGCCGAACTTTATACTACACAGAGAGAGAGGGGGAGCACATTAAGTATAGATGAGGAGCGGCAGAGCGAGGACGCCATCATTTATTCAGGAGTTGGCAAGACGAGATCCTCAATCACGGCTCACACTCACACACACAGCAGCAGATGAAGGTGTGTGTCTATCCTGTCCTTCAGTACGCTATTAGCTGCTGGCTGTAAGGATTCTGAAAAGAAATAAATACGGTTCTTGTGGTCGCAGGTTGTTGTTAGTTTTGTTTTTTATTTCATTCCTGGCTCTGATTGGCTAAACACAAGTGTATTTGTAAAAAGAGAAGAAGAAACATGTGTGTTTTCTATGCTGCTTTCACTCACATGAAACCAATTAAATTAAAATAATATTTATTTTAAGTACATGACTCACCCCTGCAATTGAATGATTTAGTACAATTCAGTATCATACAGCCTCAGAAGCAACACGTTACGTGTGTTGTTGTTGGTTTAATGCTTTTAATGAGCAGATCATCGGACTCCATAAGTGACAGAACGCGCAGGAGGTTGACAGCTGATAGTCAGACAGAGAAAGAGAGAGCTGTAAGGGTCACATGTCTCCTGCATTATGGAACAGGCCCGTTGGCTCTGTGGATCCATTCCAACATAGATCCATTCCTTTTCTGTGAAATTGTCTCTTTGTTTCTGCGGAAGACGGACGATTCTTTCTGTGTGTTTTGCGATGTTGCATCGTCTAGATGACATTAAGTGTTTTTATTGTACAAAAGAACATTGCAATGTGCAATAAAAGCTTCCCGTCAATAGTAAACTATGAATGTGATCCATGTGAAAGAGTCAGAAGTCAGCAGGGAGGGACGCAGGAAAGGGGAACAGGCTGGAAATGGAAAAACTTTGATAATCTGTCAATAATACACTCACACACTTGCCTCTGTGTCTGTACAGTGGAGCCACTGTCTGTGTGCCTCTCTCTCTCTCTCTCTCTCTCTCTCTCTCTCCCCCTCTCTTCTCTCACGCTCTCCGTGTCTCTCCCCTCATTAGGAGAGATCAAAGCGCCTCATCTGCTGCCAGTCGAGCCTCTCTGATCAGGACAAAGGAGCCTCTTAATTGTCTCACACACACACACACACACACACACACGACGTGCAACATGTGGGCACTAACCATCACTGCCCTCCAGGGGGAAGTAATCCATCATTCAGTGTTTTTACACCATATTTTAAATCTCCACCTGAATCTGCAGGAATGATGTCACTTGTGCTGCAGTGTCATTAACAGCAGCACGACAGCTCCTGGTGCACCTTTGCTCAGGTGTAAATCATTAAATAAATCATATCTCAGGCGGAGGCCACAGCTACAGAGCAACATCGTACTTTGTGTTTACGTCGCTCGTGATGTTTGACATTTGTGACAGGATGCGACCAGAGAACTTTCATTTTATATTATTATTACAGTGCGGTAGTTTATGGTTATTACCCAACATGTGTCAGATTAATTAAAAGTTTATTAACATACTCATAAACTCAATTATTACCTACACTAACTACAGCTGCACCATGTGGTACAAAAGGCAGATTGTGGTTAACGTGATTGCAATATGATCGATTAACGGATTTTTTCAGCATCACAATTTTCTTTTTTTACTGAAAAACTTAATAAAATGGTGGTGATGAGACATTTGACAACCATGTTTTCCTCCATCTGGAGAACAAGAATTTTAGCCAGGACATTTCTGCAGCACTACAGTGCTTTATTATTATTGTGTTTTTTTGAATGTTTCACTTTTATCAAATAATTTTTTGGTTTGTAATAAAGATATGAAACAAAGAAGGAATATTTCACAAATTAACAATGAACTTTAATTGTCTTAAATGACAGCAGTGCACTGAAACAGTGACTTTCACTAAAAATGTAATGATTATAATCACACATGATCACACATATGTCCCGATAGATATATATCAGTGATAGGCCAATATTGGCCCATATCGACCAATCAATATACTGTACCGATCGGCTCTAATTATTTTACCGTCTTACTATGTGGAGATTGCATTTAACCTCAGTCTAATTACTCTTTTTTTATTATTTTGTGATTGATTGTTCCACTTTTACACTAACTGATGAGGAGGTGAGATCAGGAGGATTTATGTGGCTGCACTTTAGTTCCCTGAATCTTAAATCCTAATAATTTTGAGTTACTACAATTAAAACTGGCCCTAAACACATACAGTTCCACTAACGTGCCAACTGTTGGTTTTCTGACTACCATTACCTATCAAATGCTTCAAATTACAAATACCTTTGAACACTGGCGTGGTTAACTCAGTTCAGAGCGCTAAAACAAGATGATTTCACTCTGTTGCCAAAGCAAAGCTGCTCGTCTGCTCACAACATCCTGCTAGACCCGAATCACTCACAACAGCTGCCAGAGTGAAACGTTTCTAAGATTCCGCAAATCACGCATAACTTTGCACATTAAAAATGAAATCGACTGGATTGTTTTTCTTAAAACTGAGCAGAGACCATTGTTCGACCGTTGTCCACTTCGACCAACGTTTTTCACTCATCTTTGTGTTAAGAAAAGCTTTCATTCAAAGTTGGGGACAAAATCTGTTTTCCCAACGCTGACCGAGTGTTTTTGTGTCTAAAACTGGCTAAACCCCACAGCACTGACACTACTTCAAACTTAAACATCAAGAAATGTAAAGTTTCAACATAAGCACAGTCTGGACCCCTGCATGAAGTGTGTGTTTATGTTGTACCTGAAATTGTCTGTTCCTAATGTGAAACAAAAGTGTCTTCATGGCGCTGCTCTGCTGTCACCACACTGCTCACACTGACTAAGTCTTTACAGCGCACAGAGCCAAGGGAAACACACACACACACACACACACACACACACACACACACACACACACACACACACAGGAAAGCCCTCCAGCTGTTCATCGTGGCGATTAAAGTCATGTCCTGTCATTGTTCCCCTGGCAACAACATCTGCACAGGAAGGCACACATCTGTCCTTGGAGGCCCCTAAACCAGCCCAACTCAGAGGACGGGCAGGAAGGCAGCGGGCAACTCAAAGTCATCGATCTCTTCATCCACCGTCGTGTTTCTGTGAATGTTCCAAATACTGTTAATGAGTGAGGATGGTGATGGTGCCATTTCCCCCAGATCTGTTAATGCATCATCTGTCTAATCAGCGCGTAATAAAGACGACGTTCTCTGCCCAGAAACCACTATCAGACGAAAAACAACAGTACCAGAAGCCAGAGGGGAGAAGGAGGAAAGTAGTGGAGAGAAAAAAGAGGAAACTGGGGGAGAGAGGTCAAAGGGGAGGGGAAAATGTAATTAAAAGGATGAACGAGGGCTGAGCGAAAGGGAAGACTAGGGAGTGACACACATGAAATTCCACAGAAGACAGGAAAAAAAGGAGGAGACATTGGTTTAGAGTCTCCGCGCCAAATTCCAGCTCGGGTCAGGTAAACGTTTAAGCGGGGGGAGGGTGCCTCCTCGTCTCCCTCTGCTTCTTCCTCCTCCTCCTCCCAGAGGAGTCCAGGGGAGAGAAAGCCCCCCGCACACGCTCAGATCTGCGCGCGTGTTTACTTACATGAGGTCTAAATTAGCCGCAGCAGGTCATTAATTACTGTTTGGAGGGTAGTTTCCTTCGCGTTTCCCCCCTCTTGTAGGTCCGCAGTCAGTTGGTGCTGTTTCACAGCTCAAATCCCATCAGATTATTGATCTCTGATTGAATCGCTGAGTGGGCTACATCGTTGCTCTTTGCTCTCTGCCGGGCCGAAAACAACACGATGCCGCTGCTTTTAAACAAAACTAAACTCCTATTTATTGTTTAGGAATGCAGCTGCTATGTTTTCCACTATTGATTAATGTGCCATGATCAATATTAATTGAATAATTGTTTAGTCCATAAAGCACAGAAAATTGGGGACAATTATTTAAAAATAGTGAAAAATGCCCACAAGGACTCATTTACATTTATGATACTTGCCAACCAGAAGCAGCAAACCGGCCACTAGTGGTCACAAATGTCACTAATGCATTTGTAGTGGTGGTCCCGAGCCTGGATAAATGGTGAGGGTCGCATCAGGAGCAGAAAAACTGAGCCAAATCAGAGACAGGAATCATGAAAATGACACTGGACACTGAGCGGGAGGAGGAAGATTCACTGTGGTGTGACGCGTAGAAAAACCTGGGTAAATCCAAAGGAGGAACAAGAAGAAGAGGAAGACGAGAAGCAGCAAGCCCTTCCTTTTTTAAACATTTACGTATAACTGATCATTGAGTGAATTATTTATCCATTATCTTAATGGTATTAATCCGAAGAGATCAATCGTTGCAGCACCGCTTCGATACTGCAAAATAGCTAAAAAAAAAAAACCTCAAACACAAATCTGGTGACTCATCATGAAACAGTTTAATTGCCTGATTGAATATAAACAGGTTTGCTGATAATGAAACCAGTTGTGTGCGCGCGTGTGTGTGTGTGTGTGTGTGTTGTTGTTCTGTGATTGGTCAGTTCCTGAAGAGAGAGAGCGGCCTCCAGGAAAAGTGGCGCCGGGTTACAGAGATTACATCATCACACCATGACCTCACAATGGCCGTACCGACAATGAGGCCCAGAGCTGTCCACACACACACACACACACACTCGGCAGAACCACGGGGGGATGTACCAAGTGGTCCTGACAGAAGCTTAACTGGGACGACACTTCCTTCGTTCTCTTGGTCTCACTTAACTCCCTCCTCTTACTAATACACACAAACACGAAAGCACACACACACACACACACTTTCCCTCCCTCGCTTTATGCCTCTTCCTATCAATCAATATTTCCTCTCTCTCTCTGTGCATCCATCAATAACCACTCTAGCCAGCGTGGGTGGGGCAAAGGTTTCCATTTTAGGTGTTCAGGCCTGAGCGCACACACACTTCCTCCTTCCCTTTCAAACACACACACACACACACACACACACACACACACACACACACACACACAGAAGGGCAACCACAGACACAGACAAAAACCAAAAAGGAAGCTTTTACACTTCCTTTTACAAAACAAGAAATAACAAAATGTCCCAAACTGACCTTTTTTCGTTTTTCTAGAGTACACACACACACACTGGCAGAGTCAGTTCAGAGGTTGCGACCGTTTAAACTGTAATTGGATGAGTCGCTTCCAAGGAATGTCTCATCTATCTGATCCCTCACACACAGACACACCTGAGCATGTTGAATAAGAGAGCAGAGCGCCAGTGTGTGTTCGTGTGTGTGTGTGGGTGGTTAAGAGACGCCAGAGCAAGTCAGTCCAGATGGCCGGAGAAGATAGAACACCATCTGCCAGCGAGCGCTTCGTACACACACACACACACACACACACACACACACAGAGGAAACCAAGCGATGATTTACCGAACCTGAAAAATGATTTTTTTTACATAAGAAAATTCATTACATTCTCACGTTTGTGATCTTGGGGAATTTTTAATAATTTAGTCTTCCTGCGGTAATTTGTCAGGAAAAATAGGCTTAAAAATGGAAAATGAGGCTCCACATGTGGAAGAAGTGAGCCAGTCTGGACCTGCAGACACAACTTCCTTTAATCTACAACACACAGACGCCGGAAGGAACCGAACAAAGGTGGAGTCTCATGCATCATTTTACCGTTCTGCTAACTGCACATTGATCACCGTGTGCACTTTCAATACTGCTGCTGCTGTAAAAAGTCTGAGTCTGACCGACATTGGACTAATATTGGCCAATGTCAAAAAATCCGCCTTTAAAGAACTCATTGCAGAAACAGATCAGGTGACTTAGGTTAAATTTCCAGTGAAGGTTACTGTTTCAGCACACTGCTGTCATTTAAATCAATAAAACTTTATTGTTTATCTGCAAAATATTCTGCCTTCATCGCATATCTTTGTTACAAAGAGGGATCATTATAAAAATGTCGTGTATATCCGCCAATATCTGTTATCAGAACTTTTTTTTACTCCAATATCGGTGTTGGTATCGGCTCCAAACATTTCATATTGGTCAGGCTCTAGTAAAAACTATATGAGCGTGTAAGAAATGCGCCAATAGATCCGATTTATGGCTTTTCACTTCATTTAGCAGACATAATGCAAACTAATCAACGCAGTCGACAAATGACTGCAAGGGTTCGGCCCTGAGAGTCCCGGACGTACACGTGAATGCTGAGGCGTGTTCTTATGCATAATTTTAAAAAAAAAAATTTAAGATCTCTTCCATTTAGTGACCTATCCAGTCGGCCAACACGCACAAGAGCAGAAACCTGACTCTCTTTGACCTGAATGGAATAGAGCCTTTGTTAGTATCATTGCTGACGCCTGTGATAACCCCGTGTTCCTCCGTTCCTCACTGCCAAAAGGGCTATAGCAGCGATGATGAAATCTCTGTAGCGTGGCAGTTGCTGCACTAATATCTCCATCGTATCCCCGACTTTCAAGGACATAATAATCCTGCCACAATACCGGAGAGTTAAATCTAAATCTAAAAATAAGCACCTTTAAAGAAGTACTGACTGTGCAAAGTACAAAAAAAGGAGTCTCCTTGAAACAGTTGGCAAATAAAGTGGGAAACATCATGTCTGACTCACTGAAGTGAAACACCTTCTGGTTTATGTTCAGAGAGAACATGAAGCCAAACAACTGCTACATGTGAGCCGGGCTTCAGATAATACACACAGTGGGCAGAATCCAGGTCATGATAGCAATTCATGCTCAGCAGCAAACCCTGGATTATTAAACTCAAAAAAGCTCCACTTGTAGTTCTAAACAAGCACCTGAAGGCAGCATATGTTCAATTCCAGTTTCAGTTTCAGTGCTGTCAATGTGGACTCAGAGGAAGTTACAAGGCAGGAATTTTAGCTTTCCGTTTCAGACGTTTTAGGTCGAGCAGAAAACTCGCGCAGCAGCTTGTCCAGATGTTCATGTCGTCGTGCTGCTGCACACGCTGAGCGGGAGTCAAAGAGACGACTCGGTCAGGCTCAAACACGTGGGGCTTGACTCACCGAGCAGAAATGGTGACGACGCGGGTTCAAGCAGCCACAAGAGGGGCTGAGAAAAGTTAACGTTCTGTCCTGTCAGGCTTCCAGTACAGCTCTTATTTTTAACTTTGTTCAACCCAGAAAAAATATGGCTAATTCCGATCAAAATAAATATTTCACTTAGCATGTAATAAATATAGAATAAATAAAGTTTACATTTTTGAATTAATTTAAGAAAAAAATGTACATTTCTGCTTTTTGTTAGAAGATTGATCCAGGCCATAAACAATAGTCAATAGCACTGAATGAACTATATTCATTAACTGTAATGTGAAAAGGTTTAAGCCTTTTTTGCTTTTCATGATAATGGCTTATCCAGTAACAGCGAAATAATGTAATAATTTGAGACATCTCTTTCTTTACATTTTCAAAATTAAGAGTAAAATTTTGGAAACATTTAGTCTACCAGTAATGAGTCTAGAATATATTAAATGTTTCTTAAATAACTGATAAAAACCCATGATGTTCTGATTTGTTGAGCTACATTAGTATACTAAAGGACAAAACATGACTTCCTCCAACAGAGTTGCCGGCAGTAACAAAGAGTGATGTTTATTAATGGTCATAACATTGACTTTTCACACCAGTTAATCATCTTTAATTTTGCTCTCTGTGTAGCACCTTAGGCGGTGTAAA
>KV751417.1:171336-184328 GCA_001698575.1 Mola mola
TAAAAAAAAAAAAAAAAAAAGTTTTAGATCAAACCGATAAGGAAATACACGCCAACTAACTGCAGATTAATGAATACTCTGCACATGCTCAGAATGCTCTTCTCTGGTATTTGACCTATCGGTGATTGATTTTATCGCCACCTACTGGCGCGGCATGCCCGTTTGTGTTTTTTTTTTTTTTAAACAAAGATGAAATATATCAACTTAGAAAGATGTCTGCTCTGGTGAGGACGGACAAATTATTAACTTGTATAACGTGAACCTGGTGCCGGTCTCTCCCCCCGTGAACGAGTGACCTCATCCTGGGCCCAAACATGACACCGGCACGCAGCCGAGCAGCAGCAGATGGCAGCAGATGTTAGTTGGGTCCCTGAGAGAGCAGTGATGTTCATAACGCTGCCTGGAAAACATTTTGTGTCTCGCTGGGGGCATCACTGTGTGTGTGTGTGTGTGTGTGTGTGTGTGTGTGTGTGTGTGTGTAGTTGGTGAATGAGTGCAATGCTGTCTTTCAGTCCTATCCGAACTGGCGATGATGCCAATGATGATGATGGTGTCTAAGTGTGTGATATCGACTCAACAATGAACCTCAGACTCACATGTGATGCTAACGTAGGTGTTGGAGTGTGTGACTGCTGAGGTGTGTGTGCTGTTGTACTCCTCTTGTGAGGACCAGTGACAGTTTGAGCTACACAGAAGCAGTGTGATGATTCAGATTTGGTTTTAAGGTAAAGGTTTGATTTTAACAATTATTTTTTATCATATATTAATGATCTTTAGCGTGTACAAATATAGGAATTAATGCATGGTGCAACGCTTAAGGTGCTAAATATTCTGGACCACCATCTATTTACATGCATAACGTGTTACCACCTTTTACTGGTTAGGAGGAGGAAATCTTTGACATCTTGGCATAAAAAAATATTACTGAAATTATTTTATCCGTCAATAACATTTGTGACAAGGGACTAGTTTAGTGAACTTACTTCTCACTATTTGTGAGGAAAGCTTCCTCACAGGCTGCCCCAATTTAACCTCCTCACAACACACACACACACACACACACACACACACACACACACACACACACACACTTCACACTCAGTTGAGCAGGTGGAAAAGTCTAACTCACTCATTAACAGTAATATATTCATGCTCACACACGCCTTCAACGTGAAGTTCATATTGTTTTCCCTCCAGGTTTTTGTCTTAAAGCGTCTGTGCGTGTGTGTGTGTGTGTGTGAGTCGGCGGCACGCAGCAGAGCAGCTGCACACATCGATTTTTAAATGCAGAGGAGATGGCTTATAGATCTTCTGTCTGAGAAGAGCTGAGCACTCATTACTTTACTCTCCTGAGTCTGCAGAACTGCGCGCACACACACAGTAACAGAGAGAGTAGGATCCAGGTCGAATTCTCTTTCACCAGAGTGAGACAGCAGGTTATTGTTGTCAGATATCTGAGGCTCTAAACCAGTTTATCCTGATTATGGCCTGGAAACACCTCAAGTGAAGGATCTTCTAACACGCCTTCGTGTGTGTCATCCACTGACGGAGCCACATTCCCTCTTCACATCGTTACACTGAATAAACCTGCAAAGTCTTTCCCAGTTAACTGAGGTTACATCTGTGCTAACAGCACTGTATGACACGGGGAAGCACGGAGGACCACAAATGTCACGATAGTAACAACAACTAATGAAAACTGCAATTAGGAAAGTTGTTCACAAATTCATTAACGTTTAAACAACGACCACAAAGACTACATTAGTACAACTCAATACTCTTTGTTTTCCCAGAGTGAGGCCACAGAAGAAACTTATGGTTAAGCAAATCAACTGGAAAACCGAGACAAAATGGAGATTTTTTAATAAAATATATAGTCTTAATTTCTAGTGTTCCCATCCAGGTAATTTTCATTTAAAACTGCATTTTCAAATATATTTTCTTAGATGCTATTTTTTCTATTCATAAATGTGTTAATGCATTTAAAGCAACTACTTATTGTGGTTGTTTTAAGTCATTTTGGTGAATTTAATTTTAACTTAAAATATTTACTGAAAAATGGTCATTTCATTTCATAACATATCTTTAATTGCACATCAATTTACTTATTACAGAGATTGTTGCACTCCTTCTGAAACACATTGATTAATGTTGCTTCATGGCAAATTAGTTACTAACAAATGAAAAGCTTTAATACAATTGCTGTAATTGTTTTGTGAAACTAAGGGGCACCAGCTTTGAAGTGCTCTACATCGCTCATCTGTGTTGCCAGGTTGGGATTTATTTATCCAGCTTCACACCATCTGTCCACATCTGGTTACCGTTATTGACAAAGAGGGAAGCTAATGGTTAATTCACTCCAGAAACAACTTGCTTGTCCAGATGAACTACTGTAACGTATTTCAACTTTGAGTCACAGTTACGTAAATGTCACCATCAATAAACAAACGTCAGTCTGTACAGCTGCGGCAGAGATGAATGAGCAGATGAAACAAGTGTGACTGAACTACTGTTGCTTCAGCCACTTTCTCTTATGTGGAGGGAACCCAAAAAAGACTCAGCTCTGTGTGGAGGCACAAGGCGGCCTCATGTTTCATCCAAATAAACCCCAAACCGATCCTTGTTGTTCTGGTTTCTACGCAGGTGATTAAAAATCCATCAGTCCGCATTTCTAGAGTTTGAAACTGGGCCACAGGAAGCGACTGAAGAGGAGGAATAGGATGCAAGCGGAGAGAAACGAGGGGCTTACTCTACGGGAGTAAATAGCATGAGGTCCAAAAATAACTCCTCAGATGTGATGAACATGACAAATAAATGATGATTATCGAGCAGAGCGGAGGATCCGAGGGAGGATTTTTTTCTTCCTGCTTTACAATGACTCATGAGTTTAATAGTGCACCAAATCGCACTTCACTTTCATACCAGTAATTATTCTGCAGGAGTAGGCGTCAGTTTGACCAAACAGTGCAGTGACCGTCAAAAAGCACAGAGCTCTGTGGGCGCGCAACTGCTCGTCGACAGCGACCAATCAGACTCTCGACTGCATCAGTTGTAGCTGACACGAAGACAGCTGCCGTCACTACAGAGGGGAACGCTGTCGTCAGTACAAACAGAGCGCTCGCTGTGTTTACAGTTGAAGGCCACTAAATGTCAGGAAAGACTAACAGAAACCTGCAAACACAATCTGGAACCTCGTCTCCGCCCAACGTGAACATAAAAACCAATGAACAGGGGGTTCAGACTTACGGTGCAGAGGGGCATCGAGTCGTCCTCGCCCACAGAGTCCTCGGGGTCGTGATGGACTTCCTGTAATCACACACAAACACACAGAGACGTCACGCATTAACACACACACCTGAGTGCGACGTAGTAATTAGCCCCGGCTCCCTTTGTGAAGCAGCCATGATGATGTGTTCACGTTGCTTCTTTAATCTAATCCAAAAATGACAAAGAAATACAGCGAATCCTGGCATTTAAGAAGCTGCCAACGACAAATGTTTGACAATTTTTCTTGAAACAAGACTTATTTGATTATTAAAAATTGTTGAAAAATTTTCCTTTCGATTCATCGATGAATCGTTGCTGCTCTAAATCTGTGTATTGCAAAAGTCATGAAAAAATGTATTGTTAAAGTTTGCAGATGCAGCTAAAATTTGTAAGAATTCTTCCCAGGGAATCTTGAGATACAGCGATTTTTCCAAAACTGCCTGTTGGAACCTTGACCTTTGACCTTTCAATGTCAAATTGACTTAGGTGTTAAATCTTGAGTCTGTACTAGGGACGTCAGTTCCAGTTAATTTCTCTCTCCCATTAATTTTATTAATGCTTCCAGTCTCACTGTGGTGTGCTGGCTGTGATCACACACGATGGATACGAGCTGAAGCCATCCCTGATGGTAAGCTGAGGTGTGCGTGTGCATAGCCAAGCACAGAGTCAAAGGGAACACACTAGAAGGGAGTTAACTGCCGTAGCATTTTTAGAATTAGCCTAACATGTCAGCGTGTCTGACACAGAAGCTCTGTGAGGAACGCACTGGACTACATCTCCCAGCAGCCTCGATCATGTGACAGAAGTTGTACCGTAGCTTTTGTTAGTGAGAGCTGTCCAGCATATGGGGGTCAGAACTAGCCTGCCTGCCCTTGTTAGCTTTGCTCTTAGCTTCTCATAAAGGGGTTTTTCGATGGCTTTTGTCACAGCAGCTCTCGTTGTTAGTCAGTAGATTGTGTCAATCTCAAACATTTGGCTGGGTGAAAGCCTCAGACCGGCAGGTTTTCAGCGCAGCGACGATCTTCAGCTGCGAGCCATCCTGACACATCAGCTGGGTGCTTCCTCTTAATGTGGTACATTATAGCGTAAGTAGTAAACTGAAGAGTAGCAACACAGTTCATATTCACTTCATTTTTTCTTCTGCTTGAGGGGAAGCAGCCTAACCAGTCAAGAACATGCTCGCTGGAATCTCGCTGACATCAATACTGTATGTGACGTAAGTCAGAAGTAAGTTGGTTTTGGCTGACATAGGATTGTTTGAAACTTCACCCACTGTCAAGTAATGGGAATTTTTTCCTGACCTTGTCCAAAATTTAATCAGTTGAAGCCACTGCCAATAAGAACTCACAGAACAAAAGCAAGGCAGACTGGTCCAAAATTGTGGACGGAAGGCTCCAAACAGACTTATCCAACGGGAACATGACCTCCTGGGCAGAGGTAACCACATAGAAGTGTTGTTTTCTGTATAAAACTCTCAAAAAAGTAATAAATACAGTGAAATATATAGTCGTGTAACTGCCATTTTTACATTAAAACAAAACATTAAGTGTAGGTTTTAGAGGTGTTTTTTGAATGTTACCACTGTTTCACCCGGTTTCAAGTCTTCATGTTAATCTAAGCCACCACTTCCTGGCTCTTGCTTCATATTTTGCACCAACATGATATCTATCGTCTCATCTAATCTCTCGAGAAATGTCTCAAATTATTGAGGTAAACTGATCTTCGGCAATACCGACAGCCTAACAACGACAAGATTTCTCGGAAAAATTAATTAATCTGATATGTTGATGTTACTTACACATTATTTTTGTAATTGGACTAAGAACTCATTTAATTGTTTTAAAAAAAAAAATATTTTCTTGTTGTCTTCTGTTCCCATTATTGGAGTGTGTTACTGTGTGTTATTGTTTTCATAGGGGCCAGCGTAGGCCGTGTCCATAAACCTCTGCCCAGTTCGCTGTCAGATGGTTTGTAGCTAAAGGTTTGGGGTCAGTTTCCGTCATTTTATTTGGCTTATTTAACCGTCAGGTTCTGAAGAGAGAGTGAGAACTGCAGCTCAGCGGGCAGCCGGGCAACAGAGAGAGACACCCTGTGGAGCCAGATTATTTTCATTTCTCATCCTGTGAATTAAGAGTTTATTTGAACAGTGCTGCCAGTCTGTGACTGCGGAAACAATGGAAAGACGGACCAAAACAGTTTGGATCAGTTTTATTCAGTTTCAGTTTAGATGAAGTGAGTATCTGAGTATTTGGTTTGGTTATCTTTTCTTCAGTTTCTTGACATTTTGACAGAGACAAAATTTTTCTCATGTTGACTGAATAAATTGCTGACTTTTAGCTTCAAATTGAGGGGTATCAGAAGATGTATTGCATCAAATATAGAGGAATTAAAGCCATTGTTACAGAAACAAACAAACTAACATAATTATAAATATCAGGATTATTGTAATACTTTGATGAAGTGTCTGTGCGTCTTTTTGCCATCAGTTTCGTCTTCAGTAACTAATAATCTGCTCTATTGGGTTAAGATCAGATGCCTGACTTGGCCCCTTCAGAAGATCACTGTGCCTTGAGAAGATCTTGGGTTGCTCTCACAGTATGTTTTGGGTCATTATCCATCCGCAGCATCCAATCACTGCTGCATAAACTGGTTGTTAGTGAATTCTGAGCCTCTGTATATGGGGGACCACGTTTCTCAGTAGGTAATACTGTAATGTGTAATCTTGGAAAAGTCTTTAATTTTTTCATTTAACAAGTACATTTTAAAAAGAAAAACAATGAGCAGTTGTGAATTATAAAACTTTGTTGAATCTATGAAAAATAAGGGAGCATACTTTGCATTCAAGTTCACTTTTAATGAAGCAGAGCGATCAGCCACTCGAACGTCTACGCTGTAGGGACTGAACTGTCACATCAACGACTTGTGCTGCCTCCACTCGTTTTCATTCAGAGGTGCTCAATGTGTAGTCCTCTTTTATTTTGAAAAGCTTCTCATCATCCTCACCTCCGTCCCGCTCCTTGTGACGGACGGCTCAAGCCAGAGATCCAACTGAAATTAAAATAAAACGTTCCCAGATGGTCAAAGCTTGAAATTTATCAGCAGAGCCACCAAGGTAGACCGGCTCTTCCTCGTCCACCCGGTCCGAAAATAACACATATGATTTAGCATTAAATAAGGTAAATAAGCAGCCGGTCTGCTTCCCAGCTGCAACAAAAGCTGCAATTTAGCACTGTTACTAGTACAGCCTGACAAAAACAATAACAATAAAGCGATTATGGTGATTATTCACTTTGCCCGTAAGTGCAGTGCCAGGAGGAGAAGCCTGCAATCTGCACAGCAGGGTGAAGGAACAGCACGGCAGAGAGGAAGAGTGATGGATTACAGTGGAGAAGGAGGGAGAAAGATGCAGAGATGGAAGGTGATGGAGGATGGATGGAGAGGAAGAAGAGGAAAGTTATTTTCTCTAGGAGAAGGTCTGATCCACGGTGCAGTCTACTGCTGCTGGCACTATAGACCTCACCGCCCACCTTGAGACCTACAAGGACCATGTCATCTCCTACAAAGCAGCCCAGGGTCTCATCCAGAATAAGACCCAATATCACTCCTCTCTTATTGACAACCAACAAGATCAACCCAAAAACTTGTTTTCCATCAATTGGCTGCTCCTGATCCTTGACCCTCCCCATCCTCCTGGTGCCCGTGACCTAGCTCTAAGTTCCTGTACTTCTTTGAGGCCACATGCCACCTCTCCACCTCCACCTGCTCCCTGGACCCCATGCCCTCTGTCCTGGTCAAGGCAACCTTGCTTTCCAATTCTCCAGTCATTGTCGACATCCTGAATTCTTCCCTTATACCTGGCATCTATCCATCATCCTTTGAAATTACCTCAGTCTCTCCTATTCTGAAAAAACCCGGTCTAGACCCGGCTGACGCCAATCTCCAACCTTCCTTTCCTCAGCAAAATCCTGGAAAGTCAGTTACTGACCAACTTCACTAACATATGTCCAGCGATGAGCTCTATGAACCCCTTCAGTCTGGTTCCTCCCTCACCACAGCACCGAGATCACCCTCATCAAAATCAGTAACAACCTCCTCATCTCTGCTGACTCTCTGGCCTCAATCCTTTTAGACCTCTCTGCAGTCATTGACACCGTTCCCCAGGCCATTCTCCTCACCCCTCTGTCTGACTACATTGGTCTCAATGATACAACGCTTGCTTTCTTCCTGTCATAGCTCTCTTATCAGGAACACTTTCTGACCGACGCTAGCTGGGTCAGAAACGCCAATGACACCCGACTCTACATCAGCACAAAACCTTCTGCCCATCTCCCCCCCTCAGTCTTTCATTAACTGCCTCCACAAAATAAAAACCTGGCCCTAACAAACTCAATAGTAATAAAACAGAGCTCATGGCCCCCAAGGCACAAGGTCGGAGATCTGCTCATCGCCATCGACCCTTCCACCATCTCTCCCCTGAAGTCCACAACCTAGGAGTGATCATAGACTCCACCACTCCACTCTATCCAGTCCCATATTAAATCAGTCACGTCTGCCTTCCTTCACTCCGCCCTTCACTCTTTGACCCTGTTGTTAACGATACCTCTACTCTAAATGGTTGTAGAGCAGCTTTTGATTTACTTTGGGTATGCCCTGGATAGATGTGTAGGCTTATTGTACATGGGTGGGAAGGCAAGTTAGATTGACTCACTCTTATTGCACATTTGAACCACAAAGCAATGAAGTTTTACATCAAATGGGGTTAAAGTACCATAATTTCCACTGTCAATTGCTGTTTATCTTGATAAGAGGGCTAAAGTCAGTGAGTCAAACTACAATAACCCACTTCCTGGTGTTGTGAGAATACTTGCATGCACTTTTCCTTTCCTGTTTGCCCTTAACCGAGCTGTGTGAGTAAGTCTCCAAAGTAATGAAAATCAAAGGTCAGACTCTAAGATCCTGTTTTAACATGCAACCTGTATTTGTAGCACCATTATCTTGATTGACGCACTGTAATCAGATATCACTGTTCAAAAGCTCTGTAGAGCGGCAAATCAGTCGAAAAATTCATGCAGCTCAAATCAGGACTTTTTTTTATTGTTTTTTAGCAGAGGATGAGCTCATACATTGTCAATACTAGAACCCCATGTTATACACTTGGAAATAGATAGTAATGGTTGCAATTGTTCTATCTGTCCATAGCATCTGTAAAGCTAATCAGATCAAGTCACAATCTTATAAATTCCAGGACATTTTAATACAAAAACCTTCCCTTCATGTTACTGTTCATTTTATTTTGAAAATTGACCTGATCCTCTATACGTCATTTCCTGTCTGACTCCATCGGCCCAGTGTAGCTTGACACAACTTCCTTTGTAACAAATCAGAGTCAGATGCTACACGGTGGAATCTGCGATTAATCAAGATAAAGCATTGTTTCATAGTGAAGGTTGATCAATTGATCAGTGCCGAGCCGTCACTTCACTGAGTCTGTATTGGTGGAACTTGCCTTGGAGGTAAAAGCGGAACTTGTCAGCTGAACCTTTCAAACTTCCTGTGTTGTCAGATGAAAGGTCCTCTGAATGTGTGTTGTCCTGGAGTTTGTTGAGTAGTGTGGTCGCTATCATCGGATGCCTGCTGCCTTACCTGTTTTCCCCTTTTGCATCTTCACTCAAACATTAAGTATGCTCAGGTTCAAGTATGAAAAATGATAAATGATAAGTTAAACAACTGGGCTTTCAGCAATGAGCACTTGTTTTCCTGTTTTCCACAAACAACACCCACAAGCTTCCAAAGAGGAGAGGAACGCCTCCTTACCCTCGGCAAAAATGGCGTGCAAGTCCATGTTGTTTGCTCACTCAGGGTGACTGCCTGTTTTCTCTAGAGCCAATCAGGAGGAGGAAAAGGAAATGGGATTGGTGGTGCTTGAGTTTCCCCGGAGTTGCCAGTCCAGACTGACTGACTGACTGACTGAGCAACGGTATGATTTGCGTCATGATGGTATGAATGAATTTCTGTCATTTGGCTCCAACTTAACGTTCACTTCCCGCTGTCTTGAGTAACGACAAGATGTGGAGGGGCCAGACAGTGAAAATCCCCAACAATAATCCAACGCAGGCAAATGCCCAAAGCAAACCAAGATAAAGTAAAAAACTTCTGTCATTTCGTCAAAGTTTGCAAACAAAATGTCTGACGCCAACAAGAAATCAGTACATTGAGAACTAGGCCAGATAAGAGAGAGCAGTGAGGGAGGGAGTGGCTGGAGATGACATCAAAGATCTGACTATGAAAAAAATTCAACTGCAAAAGCAGGTTTGGAACTGTAGAAGGCAGTCACTGCACATATTTATAACATTATCAAAAACACCACTAAACACAAAATACATCGCTAGCAGCTGAAAACTGTGCTTTGGGGGTTTAGTTACGATGTAAAATCTGCCTCATCTCCGCGTTGAAGGGGCACGAATTCTCCGCTGGCTAGTTTACACGGAAGCCAAGCAGCACAACTACAAGGCGCTCCAGTGTGGCGGTTTATACCGCGACGCGTCACACAACAGCGTCAGCCTTTAGTGTGACGTATTAGTCACATGGCAGGAAGTGACTTCAACACAATCTCTCCTAACAGACATGGCGAGCAAGCTGATGTTGTAAACACAATGAAAGGCTGAGGAATATGTCAGTCATACACATGCACCTACATTTCCTCCTGCTCTCACCAGCCGCTGGTGGCAAACTGCCCCAAACGAAGCCAGGCTATGGAAACACTTTCCTGGAGGGACTTTTAGAGAAACTAGGACTGTTTTAAATCTGAAAACTTAAACCATGTTCAAGTCTCTCTCAACTACGTAAGCAGAGAGAGAACATTTTCCACCCCTGAAGAGTCCAAACAGGCTGACAGACGTCACTCTCGTGTTTAAAGAGATGTGCGTTGTGAAGCATCACGACATTACTGATGTTGGAACAAGGATACCAGAGTTCTTACAATCAGGCCATTTTAGCTGCGTTATTTGAGTAAGGATCTGTAAAACATCCACATATTGCACACGTTAATGTTGCTTAGAAATTGAGCGCGTTGGCTGCGTTATGTACAGGCCAAATTAGCGTTTGTGCGTCGTTGCTGTAATGGTTCAGTGAAACAGAGGGGCGACCTGAGTCGCAGAGTGAACTGGTTTTTGTGCTTGTGTGTCATCAAAACAGCTCATTCCTGATCTGCCTCTAATGCAGTTGTGATTGAGGATTTTGTCCTTATCGCCCAACCGAACCACAACCACAATCTTTGCATGTAAAACAATTAATTAAATGTCTATATTTTTCTGAGAATCGATAGCATCAGAAAATGTTAGATTGTCTGATTTAAGTGTGTCGATAAGAGTCAAACTAAAGCATTTTGTGGTTTGGGCTCCCAGGAACTTTAAAACAACAAATCCAAAAATTATCCATTTCCTGGTTCCATCTTCTCAAAAGTGAAGATTTGATTCATTGATTTTGTCATTACGGTCTTAAACTGGATCTCTTACAGGTTTTCACTTTTGGTTTGATAAAACAAGCAATTTTCAAGTTTGGGAAATGTTAAAAAGAGCTTTTTTTTTTATTACCTCCTGACACAAAACAATTAATCTATAAGAACGATAACCTTTTTTTTTATGACAGTCATTTCTTTTCGAAAACATTCGAGGCCACCGCGGCATCTCCCATCTTGAAATACACTCCTCTTTGTTTCCACCTTTCAGCAGACAAGCTGAGCGCCTGTCTGCTTTGTGTGTGTGCTGAATGATCTTGCCTTTGGGGCAAAAATCCTACAAAACCGTCTCTTTCGTTCCACAACTTCACCACTCACAGCCCTTGTAAGTGTTGTCTTTGTCCCGTGGTGGTCCGGAATAAAAGCTTGTGTGACGGATCACGCTCAGCTATCAGTGGCAACGCCGCTCACCAACAGGCTTAGAGGCCAAGCTTTGGGTCAAAGTTCAGTCGCCTCGCGTACAGCATCGGCACGTTCACGTCGGGTTGATCGTGGGGCGAAAAAAGGGGCCGCGTGAGAAAAGCTGCTGGCAGGTACGAGCTTGTCAGGAGGCGAGAGAAGAAGAGAAACTGACTGTGAGTCAGAGTTTGGGGCGATCATGAATCCGATTTTATTATCCACAGTCTGCCTACAGAGCGACACACGCAGCCCTTGTGACACCTCATACAGGAAGTGGACACACATACACGCACAAGTTCCTCCTGAACGATGCAGTTGCAGCGACTCCGCCTCCTGCTCTTGATCAAGATTAGAAAATCTCTAGGAAGGAAAGAACTGGCTCCAAAACAATCACGTAATACAGTTTCGAAGACGTTTTTGAAACTATCCCACGCTTTGGCTTTTGCCTAGCTACAGCTATTGTTTTTCTATTTACACCAAAAAAAAAAAAAAAAAGATAAATCTTTACAAAAATCTAATCGAAACCACTACAAAGGCGTTCACAAACTTGGCTGCACCCAAAAGATCAGCGTCACATCCCAGCTTGAAGCACCTTAAAGTCACTATAACGTCCCTCTACGTACGTACGGCCTCACTTTATTTATGTCCCATTTGTGTTCCCTCATTTTCTTTTTTTCACATTATTGAAGAGCTGAAACGATCAAAACAATCAACGGAAAATTAACGCAACAAATATTCTTCTAATCCATTCATTCATTTTCAAAGCAAATATCTTTCAAAGCTCCAAGAAAAGTTCGGATCTTCTTTCTTTCATTGCCCGGCATCATTCTAACTATCCCAAATTGAGTCCCACAGAACTCGTCTGTGTTGTGGAGGAGACATTTCGGTCCCTGGGCCTCCAGAACGGCCCAAGCCTGCAGTGTATCAGTGTGTTTTTGTTTACGCTGTGTTTTAATCTCATTTGGACAAGATGGACAATCCCAGCAGGCTTAAAGGGATCTGATTCACGCATCTGTGTGCTTTTAAATAAAGTCCCTGTCGTGTTTGTGAGTTCTGCTCGAGCACTTCAGCACCACTGCTGTGACACAGTGACTAACTGAGTCCCGTCACTTCACGCACACTTGTTGGGAATTCACAGAGCACAATTTGGGAGTAAACGAGCAGTGCAACGGAACCCGCTGGTGACCCGGCGGGGACCTGCGTGCTGGGTAACCGACTTCTGAGTGACACTGACGGCCATTCCGGAGCCCGACGGTCCGGCAGGGTGTTTCTGTGACACCTGTCTACGTGTTGGTGCGGGTGTCTCACCTCTCCGGACGCCCCCCCCACCGGCATCTTCTGCCAGGGGTCGGCCAGCTGAGCCAGCGGCATGTCGTCCCTCCGCTCCCTCGACTTTTCCGCTCCGGCCGCGTCGTCCCTCTCTCGGTCGACACCTCCGCTCCACCCGGGTCCTCTCTGCCTTCCCTTGTCACTTCACGGAGGAAATGTTTCAGCCACTTCCGCTTATGTTTCCGCGCGCCTCTTCAGGGTCGGTTACAACCGAACCGGACCGAGCCGCCGCCGAGGAGAGAGCCGAGGAGAGCCGTCTAATTCCGGATCTGCCGCGGCGCAGCGCCCGCCCCTTCCTCCGGAGAGACAGACATGGGGAGGAGGCCCATTTTCGGAAACTGTGTGACTCAACGCGCGCACGCACGCACGCACGCACACACACACACACACACACACACACACACACTCAGTTATCTATCTCTCTCTCTCTCTCTCTCTCTCTCTCTCTCTCTCTCTCTCTCTCTCACACACTTCCGCTGTT
>KV751417.1:184372-204369 GCA_001698575.1 Mola mola
CTACGTCACGCCAGGAGGCGGCGCCCTCGTTTAGGTGACGAGGAAGTCCAGGTTTTTTTATTGTCTCTATTCTGAATTTGATGTAAGTATAAACACAGTTAGATCCGGATTTATTCCCTGATATAGACTGAAGATAAGCAAAAAAAAGTGTTGAACTCATTTAGCCTGTTAGCAAATGCTGGTGTTTACAAACTGTGCATCTAGTCCCGTGACAGAGGGAAATATTAGACATATTTTACACAAAGCTTTTGTTCACTTAAAAGTCTTTTTTCACATTAAGACTTTTGAAAGGTAAACAGAAAAAAACTTCTGTAATATAACCCAGCTAATTAGCCTATAGTAGACTGACAGGAAATTTAACTCGATAGGTGATTCATATTTTTTCATGCAGAAACATTTCATGGTTCCAGATTCTCAAGTGTAAAGAATAATTATAACAAGTTGAGTGTTTTGTTGCCTATTTTGAAAGTTTTTAGAACCGTCAAACATTAAACTCAAGACACTTTAACTCTACAACGAATAGAAATGTTGCACTTTTACTTCACATCTCTGGTCACTCCACTAATTTTTGCGCATAAATTGTACAGTAAGTTCCTAAAATATGATGCAAACCACCTGACAGTATAAAATGTTAAAATTCTGAAAGGTTTTGTTGCTTTTCCCAGAACAATTTTAAATTACTTGTGATTCACAATTCACTTTTTTCAGGGTTTTGAGACACGAAACAGAATCGGCCTCGACTTGGAGCAGCAGCAACAACGCCGTTAAAATGAATTTAAAAAATGCTTTTTTTGGGATGTTTTTTATTTTTGGAGACACATTTCTGCTCTCTGTTCAAATTTATGACTTCTTACAAAGTTTGACTCTGAGAAACTTACTCATGTTTTCATCTTGAGCTGACTTGATTCGTCCTTTACTGTCAACTGTCAACTATTTTGTTAATTCATTATTAGCCACAAAGAAGAAAGTCCAGACATGTTTTTCTTTGTGATTCAGACAGCGAGCAGAACATCTGGGGACACACAGGAAGCTCAGCTCTCTTCAATCATATGTGCACTGGCTTTTATTGGATGTGTCCGAGCTGATTCCAATGGTTGACTTCATTTAATATTCTGAAATGAGTCATTCTGCACAATGAGGAATTATTATTATTCATAATTAATTTTGCTGATAATAGTCCATCGATTTTACAGTTTTACTCATTATGGAGAATATTTACCCTGCGGTATTTGTACGAGTCTGAAATAGACAGTATACTTGAATAGTGTATTTTTATTGATGGTTGTTTATCCACGCCTGTATGATTGCTTGCACTTATACTTGAAGCAGTGCGTAATCTTAAATTTTTAATCAGTTCTATACACACAAATTAATGTAATTTTATTACTATTATGGTTAAAATTTCAGTTTTTTTCACAACGTGAATTCCGATTTACTACTAAAATCCAAATTTTGCATAATGTTTGTGTGATTAGTTTCTAAAAATGTGACATAAACTTCTTAGAAGTATGAAAAGTCGTTAGAAATAAGCTTCAATTTGAGATACTTCTTACATCACAAATAATCTACAATTAATAAATACAAAACTGAATTACTAATAAAGCTTTGATACACGAAGGACCTTTTGTTTGTGTGTGTACTTGTGAACGCAGTACTTTGACTCACAGTGGAGTATTTTCATCATGTGGTATTTATACTTCAAGTGAAACATGTCGGTACTTCTTCCTGTTCTTAGTCTGAGTCTTGATGACGCTATTTCTTCAAATCAGTGCATGTTTTCTGTTATTTCAGCATTTACGCGTGTGAATGTGAAGATTTTCATCATCCAGCTGTTTTAACTGGAGCAGCAAAACTTCCATTTGATCAGCTGACTGTCAATAACCAGCTGATCTCACAGCGTGATAGCGTCATCTAGCGGCCAAAGTTGAAAGAAGCGTCCACATGCTGTGAGGATGAGTCCTGAGCGCAGTGTAAAAATCTGCAGATACGAGTAGTGCACCACTTTAAAACATCCAAAACATGGTTTACACTCACATATAATAACAAGCAGCACAGGCAGTCGTGAAATGTTTGTGCTACCAATTATAAACTTATCTGCACTTTTCATGCAACGTGTGTGATGCTTCAGTCAGTTTTTAGGACTGTTTAAATGACTTTATGTTTGAGTTTTGGGGCTGGTGAGAAACACTTCCTGTTTTTATACGCATACAAATACAGCAGAAAGTGACAATAAAGTGAATTAGTCCTTTTATCAATGAACAACTCGTTTAGTTTTCTGTTCCAGCTCAAATCATGAGTTACTTTTTTCCCAGAAGAGACGGTTTCCAAAAAAGATCATGGGATCACTTTTTTTTTGAATTTAAGGCACCAAGTCTTACATTTTCTCAAACTTTATGACAAAATCAAGAGACACACATGAGAGATGTGTGACGGCCTCTGAACTGCAGCGATTTACTCATCTCTCTGCTGCTCACCGGCCGAACTAGCACTGGGTAGTAAGGCCTTAAAATAATTAAACTATCTTTCTCCGTAACAGATCTTCATTATTGCCATTAATGCTTTATTCAATGACAATTAAATTTGCTAATTTTACTTTTGTACAGGAAATCACACTTATTCCATGTTACAAATATATTGTAAGTCTCGGACAAAATACGGACTAATCGATATTACCAGGCACCATCGACTTTAATAGCTTCATCACTGCACGTAAACATATTTTGATCCAATTAAAGTTATGTGACTGTTACGATATGGCCTCCCAGGCCGGCTCATGATAAAATGCTTCATTCTTCTATTCCCCCTGCTACCGAAGAGATGTGTTGTAAATTATACGATGTACCCGTGACGAGCAAATCTACAGCTGCACACCAACAGTCAGAGTCAAAGGCAGGAAACTCTGAAGCTAAGAGACATTAGGTACATTTACGTGGGGCCTAATAAACCTATTAAAATTGGTGTAACAGCAGAAAAAAAAAAAAAAAAAAAAGCTAATTTTTGCCATTTTCGAAGCTCCACGTCAGGACTCATCATGCGGAAATGGTGTCAAGGTCTTCAGATTCTTTACCCGACTAAAAATCAAACATTCTGTAAAATTCTATAGACCTTATTGTGCAAATCCTGCATTGAAAATGTTAATGAAAATCTTTTTGTTTAAAGATTTTTAGATTTTTTGTTTAAAATCTAAATTGTCCTTCATAGAAATTTCAGAAGATAAAGACAACAGCACGTTTGAAGCCACCAAAAACTGTAAATGGCGCGAAAAGTGCAGCGTTTTCCTCTGGTTGTATGAGACATTTGCAGTTGGTTTGTGAACCAACTGTTTTGTTGCCTCCTGCAGAATCAAAGTCAGACAAACAGCGTTAATCTTCCGGCTCTCACGTGTTTATTTTAGTCGCAGTTCAACACAGGCGAGTAAAGCTTCACAGGTGTACAGGCCGATTCCGGTTCAGAATCCCATCAGTCCTGCTGCCGTTTGACAGATAACAGATCAACGTTTCACCTTCACGCGTAAAAAGCAGAAACGGCAGAGAAAGAAAATCTAACAAGAATCCTCATTTTTCACCTTCTCCGCCTCCACGTGCACTCAGGCACGTTGGGATGTGCTGGACGCGGAAATTGACCGTTTTATTTCACTGGTCTTAAAATGGAGGCATGAGAGCAGATGGAATCTGATCACCAGTCAGGTTTAATGTACCGGAAGATTCGTGGAAAACAAACCTAATGATGGCGTCTCCATAAAGTCTCTACACTGTGCAATCAACATTTATTTTACATTAGTACGATAAAGAAAATACATGCGTTATATCACATTTAACAGTGTCAAAGTTAAAATACTCATTATGCATAGAATTATCTACAGTGACCTTGACCTTTTCCTGCAAGCTCATATTTGAGCTTTATGTCAGACCGGGTCATTATTTATGTTGGGAATTCCTAAAAACTTAATTCTTTCATTGTGTAGTTTTTAAATTTGTCACTTGTAAAAGTGTTCTGCATCTAGTAAATTTGTTTTGTCCTCGTTTCACTGTTTAAATTTGTCTCTTCCTTCTGAGCCACCGTAAGTTTGACCTCACTGTCAGTTCCTTCTGGAGACCAACACATGCTTGATTGACCTTTCAATCAAAAATAAAATCCCAAGAGTTCATCATCTGTAGCCAGTGTTGGCAGCTACTCAATGACACTAGTTGGACCTTTGTCAGTTCATTCAGGTGTTGCTGACATTTTGTATTTTAATCTGTAAAGAAAGAAATAAAGTTCGTGGAAGAAAGAACAACATGTGTCTCAGTAATATGGAGCAGCATCACAGAACGGAACTACATAAGTCAAGTACATCCAAATTTTCTGAGTAAAACTATTTTACGCTCTGATCCCGCCTCGTTTCCAAATCGACAGACAAACGCTGCCGTTCGTTCTCAACAGGCGACTCATATTTTGACTTTTAATGCTTTTCTCAAAGTCGCGGCTGGAGTGAAACGGGTCAAAACATTTAAAAGCTGGAAAAGGTCAAACGGGAAAAGCTACGTTTTGTGCGTTTGTTGCGTCAATGTTTTTCAAAAACCCTAACGTCTTCACATGTGCGTTGGAATATACGTACGGGATCATCATCTCTATATAAAAACTATAAATAAATAACACTGACAGGTTTCAGGTGGAAGCCGAGTCCTGTTAAGGTGCGGAATGCTGACATCTAAAAAGCGAGGGGCGGAGCTCGGGCCTCCGACACACTCGGCGCGTGTGCGCGTCTAGCTGACGGACTTGAGCGTGGACCAGGGGTGCGTCCCGCGGACCTCCAGCGGGGCTTCGTTGTAGAAGATGTGGTTGCAGAGCTCCTCCAGCGGCGGCTCCGGATCCGACACGGCGAACTGAGCCGCCTCCTCCACCTCCTTACGGATGGCCACGTCGATCTCCTGAGAGAGCAGAAGTGAGGCGTTAGCTGCTGCGGCGCCACAGCACGGTGGGGGGGCGTTGAGGTGAGGAAAGTAACCGAGGAGGTCAGTGAACTCTGGAGCTGTAACCTACGTCACTACTTCCTGTTTCACATCCTAAGAACCAGCTGATGCAGGGCTGCGAGGTCTCACCTTGAACTCCTCCACGGACGCCATGTTGTTGCTGAGCATGCGCTCTTTCAGCAGGGAGATGGGGTCATTCTTACTGCGCACTTCCTGAATCTCTTCACGGGTGCGGTAGCTACAGGAAGTGACGGCACAGAACATGCATAAGTATAAAAAAAGTGTTCCAGAACGTATCTAATTTTACAGTTTGTTTATTTTGTTAACAGAGAAGAAACCAAAAGATAAGCTTACTCACCTGACGCCAGGGTCGCTCATGCTGTGTCCATGGTAACGGTAGGTCTGCAGCTCCATCACGATGGGACCCTGAAAGACAAAAACGGTAAACAAGGTGTTTTTAATAGACGTTTGGAGTAAATGTTCACACAGCCTGTTAGGAGGTCATGTTAGCAGAAAGCCTGGTTTTAATCAGTTATTTGATGCTCTATAACATGTTAAAACCTCCAAAGGCTGATCAATACAAGATGGCAGCGCTAATATTCGGGATATTTTGGCTTTAAAACCTCCCGCTGAGAGGAAGAGGAGACACAGCACCCACTTTTAACAATATCAGCTGCAGCATTGCGTTTCCGTCCGACTCAGGTTCAGCCGTCAATCACGATGTTTCAGCCTCTTTTTATAGCATCAAATAACTACTTAAACCCAAACTGATCAGGACAAACAACACTTGAACATAAGCACCTAAAACAAAACAAGTTTATTGTTTTGTTTGTTCTATAGTTGGATGTGTACACAGTGACCTCTGACCTCCATTAACCAATTCACCCTCAAAAGTCCTTTCGGAGGTTTGTGCCAAATTCTACAAAAATCCCTCAAAGCATTCTTAAAATATCGTGCGAGCAAGATCTGAGGTCACAGTGACTTTGACCTTTGACCTCCAAAGGTCAAGCTCTGTAGATCTTGACCAATTAGCTTTGACTCTACTCTTCAAAGCTAACTGACAAGTCGATTGCCAGCAGCTTTGATCCAAGTTGGTTTCATGAAGTCAGACCACCACGAGGTCACAGAATCTTTGACCTTTGACCTCTAAAATTTGAATCAGTTCATTCTTGAGTCAGAGTGGAAATTTGTGCAAAGTTTGAAGGAAATCCATCAAAGTGTTCACCAACTGTCGCCGGCGTGGAGGCATGAAGAGAAGAACCGTGGAAAAGTTCAATCATTCCCGTTTTCATTACATGTAAAGTGAAATATCTCATGATGACAGTGAAATAGTCTAATTTTGAGATTTTTAAAAGGACATAACTATCACAATTAAAATGGTAAAATGCTTGAAACATTTCAATTTACATGTAATGAATTGTTAGTTCATACTAATGAATTTTTTTTTTTTTTAGATGAAAAATGACATTTTTGACACAGTAGTAAAAAAGTCAATAACTAAAAACGAAGACGATGGTATATTTTTAAGCCAGATTACAAACATTTGTTCCCTGCAGGGAAAAAATTAAGTGCTGTTAAATGCACTAAAATGCAACCTCAACAATAAACTGTAGAGGGCCGAACAACCTAATTAAGCAGAATTCTCACCATCAGTGTTAAATGTTCATTTCAATTCAGTGATTTTAGCTCTAGTTGATATTAAACTGCAGGATTTTAATCAGAAAAACCAATACCGGTCGACTGACTCAGTTCTGCTCACCGTCGGGATCTGATCTCCAACACTTACAACAGTTCATGTAAACTAACACGGACTCTGGACAGGCAAAGATGGCGAAAACACCTTCTAGCTTCAAGATAAAATTCATTTCAGCGACTGGAGAAGGAAAATGTGGACAGTGAGGAGAGAAGCCAACTTGTGTCAAGCTCGATCTCAGCTCACCTTCCCGGACCTGCAGTGGTCCGCAGCGAACTGCGTGGCCTCTCTGACACACAGCACGTCCATCCCGTCCACCTGCGAGAGAAGAGCAGGAGAGTCGGCTCACAAACGACCGCGGCAGCGACGCCGCTCTCGGCCTCACGTGCACAGCCCGCGTTTGTGTGCAGTATCATACATGACCATCAAACAGCTGAATGGATGCTCACACCTGCAACTGCCAGGACGGACCCACAGGCCTCGTCCCGTTATAATGTCGGTCCAAACGGGCCGCGGCTGCAGCGTTGTGTCTCACTCTGAGTCCGGGGATGAAGTCTCCTCTCTTGTAGTAGTCGGTGCTGGCCGACGCCCTCTCCACCGACGTGCCCATGCCGTACTTGTTGTTCTCGCAGATGAAGATGCAGGGCAGCTTCCACAGGGCGGCCATGTTGAACGACTCGAACAGCTGGCCCTGAGCGAGCAGAGGGGACACGGCGGCTCATCCGCACTCACGCTTTTATTGTGAAAACACAACATGTAATCAAACGTGGATTCTTTGAACGACAAAGCTAACAAAACGGAAACTGTTGGATAAGGATGAAGTCAAACACTCGAAGGATAAAAGCGACTCGGCCGGCGAATGTGCGAGTCAAGTTAAAAAGCCTCATTAGAGCTTGATAATAGGTTTGTTTAAAACTTTATTTTATGTATCATGTTTGGAATATTACTCAGTTCTAATTTCTTAAAAAAAAACATTTAGTAGTTATTATTGTTAAGCAATAACAATTCTACTTGTGCATCTCAGGAGTCGAATATTGTGGATTTTTATATATTCATTACAACTAGAGTGAAACATTTCAAGCATTTTAGTTTAAATTATTGCTTGTACAGATACTGTGAAACATTCTAATATTTTGAGATGTTTTTTATTTTGCGCTGTATGATAAAGTTAAAATAGTAAAATGCATGAAACAGAATATATTAAATGTTAATTTTCCTAATGGCAAAATAGAATATCATTTTTTAAGATACATTAGGATTTTATACATTTCAAATTTTTAAAAAAATTACTATTTTTAATTCCATTCGTTTTATCTTTATTTTTGCTTTTTTCAAAACGACATTACATTATTTTGTTATTCTATCCCCGTTTTTAAGCATTTTTATTATCATCATGTTCACCTTCTCCATCACTGTTGTGTCTTCAGTTTATCTGAAGAAAACTGAGGCAATATAATCAACCTCATGAGTACACTTTGGTGTATTCTTAGTTTATTATGGGATGGGTCTTTATGTTTTAGCTTTATTCTTCCAGCTGTAACGCTGCCAGTGACGAACAGAGTTTTGGGAATATAAAAACAGTTCAGAGCTACATGTGGATCTGTTATCTTAAAAAACATCCTGCTGGCGTCACCTCTGTTTGACGTGGTCATACTGATGGCGTGGGAGGGCGTTTACCTGGTTGGCTGCGCCGTCTCCGTAGAGGGTGACACACACCTGATTGTTGCCTTGGTACTGGCAGGCCAGAGCGATTCCAGCTCCCAGAGGAACCTGACAACCCACAACTCAGCTACATCAACAGCACTCAGGGAAAAACGTCTTTAAATGGTCCTTTAAAATCCAACAGGGCGCCGTCTGGACCAACGGAAACCGCGGTTGGGAGGGTTTACCTGTGCTCCCACAATGCCATTGCCACCGTAGAAATGTGGAGCGTACATGTGCATGGAACCGCCCTTGCCTTTGGCCACGCCTCCTTTGCGCCCTGAGGAGGAACGAGGACGGGGAGTGACGACGGCGGCGTGCGACGGCAACATCATCCACGCAGCGGATCACTCACCCGTGAGCTCGGCCAGGATCTCTTTGATGGGCACGCCGCGGGTGTACGTGTACCCGTGGGCGCGATAGGCGGTGATCAGGTGATCGGTGGGGTTGATGGCAGCCTCGATGCCTGCTGCACAAGCTTCCTGTGGGGGGGAGGGACAAGACTTTCAAACAGGCAGGTGGAGAAGTTTCTTAAAATCTGCTAACATTCATGCATCTGCTGCTTTTTTAGTGTTTCAACATTTAATTTCTCCTTTCTGGCTCAATTTAATATTGATATCTTCCTGTGACTGGGACTATGGAGCCAGTTCACAACAAAAGTCGGGCCTTTCAAACCACTGTGTTCTTAACATGTTGTTATTAATTAATCAGGACAACCAACATTTCCCCACCAGCAGCCACAATGATACAGTGGTGAGGAGGCAGAGACCTCAGAGCGGAGCTCACCAACCACTGGTTGTTAGTGACCAAGTGTGACTACAACAATATCAGCTAGAAATGAGGATACTGATCACAGTAGCAGCTTCAGTAAAACAATTTTACACTCTGACAAAATAAAAATGTTAGAACAAAATGAAGTATGGAAGTTATCCAAACAATTAATACTTGACACTAATGTTGATATTAAATGTAAAGAATTAATTTAATCTAACAAAAAAAATACTCGTTTTTAAAAGATGAAGGTAAATTAAGTTATTTCCATGTACGCATGTATGTATGCATGTATATACACCTTGCCGTCACACCTCAATATCATATTCAGACCACTGCTGGAATAAAGAGCTGCGTCCTGCTCACCTGTCCGTCGTACAGGTGGCAGAAGCCTCTGATGATCTTCTGCTTGTACAGCTGGTCAGCCTTCAGCTCCATGCGGCGCACCGTCTGCATGAGGCGGTAATACTGCAGGCCCTGCTCCCGGGTCAACTCCGCCCTCTCCGGAGGACCCTCCTCCAGGCGGTGCAGCTCGCATTTCTACCGGACAGGAAAAAGTGGTCAACTACGAGCCGTCGGGCTTCCCGTCATCGTCTTTGGTTTTCCTCACCTTGATGTCAAAGGTAGCCTGCGGGGTGAAGTCGGCGAAGGAGCGGGACACCACCACTCTGGCCCCCTGCTGGCCAAAACGGACAAACGTTCAGATACGCGCCACACCTCCTTGCCAGCGCCGAGACACGGAGAGCACACGGACGGCGAGGGGGCTGCGCTCCTCGGCACAGCAGGCGGAGGGTGGGCGGGGCTGCAGCCTCAGTGTTGTGAGGTCAGTAACGGGGCGGGACAACAACACAACAAGCTGGTTGTTCAAAGAGCTTCATCCAAACAAATAAATGCAGGTGGAGAAACAAAACTGTCAAACATTCTAACTTGTGGTCGTCTTGATTCAGGGAGACATCCGGCCTGACTCATTTGGTCAAAATTATTATTAATTAAAAACAGTCAATTTAGATTGAAATTTAAATTACACATTCAAGTTACATGTAACAGTGCATCTAAAAACATCACGATCATCATGATGTTTATTTATCTCAAAACATCAGATTATATCACTGTTAACTGAAGATGCCATGAAGACGTTTAAAACTAATTTGACTTACATATAATGAATATAACAAAGTTTAACTTGTTGAATCTCATGCATGATGTTTTACTTTTTACCTTGAGATGCACTTATGGTTTTCAATTATACAATAATAGTAAGCAGAAACGAAATCTGATCGATTTGATCAACTACAGATAATTAAGTATTGATACTTTTGACCATTATGACTTTTTTAAGAGCTAAATTAATCCCTTACTCCTAAAAAAAGTTTTAAAAACACACATTTGTAAGGTTCATTCTTTCAGGCTTCTCTCCAGATCAACACCAGCAGGAAGTCCTGACAGTTGTGGATTCATCTGTCCAATATTATTTTTATCTGAACATTTTACCTCAGGAGCTGCAGCGTGATGTCATTTTCTGATTTTCCTTCTAACAAAGGAGTCACAGTAAGTTCATGACACACTGAAGCTGCTTTTTGAGAAAACGTCTCTTCTTGTAAGACGATGAAACTGCGTATTCTGACGAGTCACTTTCCCACCCTGATAGTGATCTGACACACACGAGGATGCTGCTCACGTTCTTACTGGTCTGTCTGGCTGATCGGCCTGGGCGCTAACTAACTGGGCGGCGGATGCTCCGGTGCCGAGCGGAGGCGGTTTGGGCAGCTGCCGCGGAGTCGCTGCCAGGCCGGGCGCCGCCGGTGAGGTCAGACTGACGTACTCTGACAGGTGAGTCAGCAACTGAGGGACACAGGAGCCAGCCAGTCAGACCACAGAACAGCCGCACGGCCGGACAGTGACGACAGCAGCGGCTACACGGAGAACACACAGGACGCTTCTGCAGGCTGAGAGAAGGACAAACACACTGGGAACATGGAGGCAACAGCGTCGACACCCCGCCGAGATCTTTAAACTGGCGCCACATTTTCCACACGGCGCCGCTCTGATGACAAGTCATCCCTTCAACTGCACAGACGCCTGCCTTCCCTCCTCTGATGGAACTAGATGACTCCTCACGTGGTCAAAATGCCAAAAAAAAAAAAAAAACCCAAAAACCTCAATGTGCGTTTGCAGAAATGGTGACTAGAGCGCAACAGATATCAGCTGGCTGATATTGACCAATTGCAGGGACAGGTTATCAGTATGGGCATTAATATCAGCTGATGTTTGTTTAAAACAATACAAAAAGGTGATTGGATGATATTATTAAATCTAGAGTAAATCTTTATCTGAAATTTTCTGCCTTTTATTTAATTCAAAAACTGTCCTGCAATTTCTCTTTATGCTTTAAATTTTCATTGTTGGATTATAATGACGGCTGATTTTACTGCGTAATCTCTGCGTTTTCTTCTGTTGTTACTCAAGAGTCTGTTTTATTGTGTATTTGTTTTAAAGCACTGCAACCTTTGTATTTGAAAAGAACAGTGCCAATAAACATTACTATCATTTGAAAGATCATTGCAAAACATTTGTGTATTTCGGCCTTTAAACTACTGACGTCATTTAAGATGAAACTTTGTCATCATTTACTCAAATATTCTGCCTTCGTACATCAAGTTTAATAGCATTTAATACGCTTTAATTAGCCTTTGAAGGATTGTTGAAAAAGGTTTGTGTATATCGGCAAACTTATTAATATCGTTGTCAGTGTCACATATTGTTTATTGGTTGGCCTCTAACTGGTATCTGCAAATAAGGTGACATTTACCGATAACTTGTTGTGTTAATCTGTCTTTTTTGCACCTGACTGCAGCATGACAAGTATTTTAATCTAACCCAGTAAAGGGGGAAAACTTCCAGGTTCAGGTTATGCGTCGTGTTTCTAGGGGTGGCAGCATCGTCGCAAGTTCCAGGACCACAAACGTAAACACCTGCAGAAGCATCATGGGAACGAGTGAGCCAAGTTTTTATAAAGCAACGTTTCGAGGAAAAAAAAGTGGCCCACAATGACAGCTGAGTCCTGTCCCGATGAGGTGGCTCTCCTGTGTTGTGCCATGCGTCTGTGGAGGGGCTGTTTGGTTTCACCTATATAAAGGTCAGAGCACTCCTCTGTGCATTGAATGGCATACACAACATTACTGAGCTTACAGCTGTACATCTGCATCTTAAGGAGAATGGAGTCCTGTCCACGTTCTGGACAGAGAAGACAGATGGTTTGAAAGAGGAGTAAAAGAGGCCATCTATGTGCACTTGGAGAAACCCTCTCTAAACAGAGGTGGTGGACTAAGACACCATTTGTCTGCAACCTACAATGCTGTCTTGGGAGCCTTCCCCAGACGGTTTAACCCTCATACACAACCAGGGGTGAGGGGCAAACACTCTCGAGTGATTCACACCTGGGCTCATGTGACCTTAACGACTCACATGATGCCTAGCCAGAGGATCCCCACCCCCCCCTCACATCCTCAATTTTGGTGATTGTCTCCACCCACTCGGGGTTAAATACCTGGGTTTCCCGCACTGACCCTCAGAACTGAAGAAGCCTTTCGGATGAGAGGCGAAACGTCTTCAAAAAAGATAAGAAGTCCAGTTGTTTCCTACTAAACACTCCGAGATCAAGATGACCTGGACGACTGAGAACATTCACGGACTCCAAGAATATAAACAGTCTAAACTTTGCCAGGATTTTGTTTAAAAACAAAAACGATTAAATGTAATAAAATAGAAAACGCTGCATTTACAAAGTAACTAATGTATTTTGCTCAGTATTTGTGATGAACTGGGACCAGTTTCGGTTCGTTTGTTCCAACTTTGAAGTTTTATATTTTCTTTTATAGTTGTGAAGCCTCATTTTCTACCAGTGATAGTTTTTGGGTTTTTTTAAAATCAGCTGAAGGGTTGATAAGTTTCGTGCTGTGACTGCTGAGGAGCTCAGACAGAAAATAAATGTTGTGCCCGTGTTAAATATCTCTGGGAACCAAAAAACGGACTAACTGTGCCACTACAGATATGTCGGTTACATGAATTTAAAAAACAAAAACCCCACAAGCTTACCTCAGACACCGTTTGGGCTCCCTATGGTTCAGGCCAGGGGGGAAGAGGGGGGAGAGGAGGGAGAGAAGCAACACATGAGTGGGGGACAGTGTGTGCACAAGTAGGAGCAGAAGGTGGGGGAGGGGCCAAAGCTGCTGAACAACCAAGTTCCTACAGTCACATTTCATTTTTCAGTTTCCCCACTTCTGCCTTATTTCCTGAATTTGAGAGTCTGAAACTTCCCAAAACACATCCGATCTTCAACTAAAAAAAAAAAAAAAAAAACCATTCAGACCCTCAAAGATCAAAAAAATAGGGCTTAAGTTGAAAAATGCTGGAACTCTTTAAAAACCACAATTAGTTGAATAATCAGAAAAGATAATTAGTTATCAGGTACTTTGATACATCTGTTAATCCGTCATGGACATTTGTCATTACTAACTGCTGCTCTGTTGTTTGGTACCAGGAAACGGACTGTCGGTTGGACCAGAAGAAATTCAAATAGACACTCTGGGTAATGATAATCAGTTTTTCCACTTTCGACAATTTATAATCTGAACAATTAATGATCACTGGTGACAACAATCCTCAGTGGATGATCTTTAAAAAGGTCTAGAATCTAGAATGTAAATCCAGTTAGGATCACAGGACTGTAGGATCTCTGCTGCGACTGAAACAACACAGACACACTGAAGCTGCACTCATGTCTCTGAAACCAACATTTTATTTTAACATGTCCACTGATTTACCAGTCAATTTAAACTGTAGCTGAAAACAATGGGATTGGGCCTTTAGTACAGCTGGCTCTTCATTTTGTTCAGTTTACATGTTATTGAAGAGACAATTAAACATGCTTTAAAGAAACTGATTTAGAAACGGGAAGCTTTTATATTTTTCTTTAATTCCAGCAACGTTACACTCTTCAGCTACAGTTTAACAAGTCGAAATTTGGCATTTTTTCAGAAAAACCTTACCTTAATTGGCCAAATGTCCTAAAAAGTTGATTTTGATGTCGATCTAAACCAGTTTCGCTGTTGTCTCACGCGCATCTCGGGTGGGGGTTCAGTCGTCTTTAAGGGACGTAACATGTGAAACTAAACTAGGCTACGTACTAAAGCCAACGTTGGTCTATATTGAACTCGTGAGCGCATCACACCAACAGAAGCTGCTCGAGGAAGGGACGCCGCCATAATCACCGACAGACCAGAAAAATAAAGCTCGGTCGTAGAGACAATCAACACGTGACTGAGCGTCTGTACCTACTCAGTTTTCATCGACTTTATCTGCACGTTTCACCAGTTCACGGAATCATTTAGTCAGTCAAAATCGTGCAAACTCAAACGACATTACGTATCTGACCACAACATGCAAACCGCGGTGCAGGACTCGAGTTAGCAAATGTAGCTCTGCCGCCACAAGGTCAGGCCCGCCCGCACCAAGCGAACCCCGGCTAGCTAACGCTTAGCATCCGGCACGAAGCGGCCGCCAGCTCGACGTTAGACCCGAAAACACTCACCACATTCCTGCCAGTGATCCTGCAAAGCGCGTTAGAGATCATGGTTAACATATTTTGCATGCTACCGAGCAACGACCTGACTCTGAAGGGATTAAGACAGCGGATGTTGGTCGCTGTTGGCCGCAAGGTCCGTGTGAGTGTCCGTCGGAGAAACGCTCCCGGTGAGAAGCTGCTGCCCCAAACAATGGTTCCTACCAGGCTTTTATACCTGCGCGCGCCGCTTAAATTTTTTTTTAAATTAGCACAAAAATGCACAAAAGTTCTGTAAAAAATATAACACAATCCATGCTTATTATATCAACAGCGATGTGAATTAAAGGGAGAAAAGTGGGGATTGTTTAGGTTAGTTACAGTTATTCTAAATGCCCATTAGTTCAAGATTCATTCAATTTGAATTCACTTGAAAATGATTCAGATTTACTAACACAAAATTCAACTTACTGAAAACCACATATAAATTGTTGGCATTTAGATTTGTCAAAATTCTGGCAAACATTTCTCTGCCATTGCAGAACATGTCCGTGGACTATCAGTAAAACTGGTAAAATTAAACTATATCTTCAGCAAAAATAGGTCAGTGTTGTTGTATCAAATCAAAATCAAATCAAATTTTATTTGTATAGCCCGAAATCACAATTTACACATTATCTCACTGGGCTTTGACAAACTGTACAGATGTGACATCCTCTGCCCTTAGACCCTCGAACCGGGTGAGGAAAAACTTAAAAAACCCTAAACAGGGAAAATAAGAAACCTCAGGAAGAACCACAGAGGAGGATCCTTCTTCCTGGGACGGACAGACGTGCAATAAATGTCACTCGTACAGAACACAAAAACATGATAACAACAGTTCATTTAGAATGCATAAAACATCCATGAGTCCCAGAGACTGTGGATTCTATAAATCCGGATGTATGGAAAGTGTAGTGATCCAGAAGCAGGTGTAGTCTATTGATCCAGAAGCCATTGTGATCTGTGGGTCCCGATTTGCACTTGGAAATCCAGCCTAGGATCCAAGTCACAGGATCTCCTTTCCTAATGTGGCCAGGGGGCATCAGGCAGGACCACAGTAGCACCTCCCACCGCGACCTAGAAAAACCTGCAGGATGGTAAAGCACAACGACTCTGGGGAAGGGAAGAAGTTAGTGTAAGGATATGGACATTTACAGGAGCAGAGAAGGAGTCTGAGTCAGAGGGGGGAGAGAAGAAAGCTCAGTGAATCATGGAGTGTTCCCCCAGCAACCTGAGCCTATAGCAGCATAACTAAGGGCTAGATAGGCCAGCCTTAACTATAAGCTTTATCAAAAAGGAAGGTTTTAAGCCTACTCTTAAAATCAGAGAGTGTGTCTGCCTCCCGTACCAAGACTGGAAGATGGTTCCACAGGAGAGGAGCTCGATAGCTGAAAGCTCTGCCTCCCATTCTACTTTTGGAAATTCTTGGGATCACCAATAACCCTGCATCCTGGGAGCGTAAGGTTCTGGATGGGCGATAGGGTACTATGAGCTGTTCAAGATAAGATGGTGACTGACCATGAATTGCTTTGTAGGTGAGGACAAGGATTTTAAATTCTATTCTGAATTTAATTTGTAATTGTTTTTAGTTTTAATTTTATACCACAATGTGTAGTTGTAAATAATGAAAAATTTAAAAAATGAACAAGTATAGATTCATCTCATTAAAAGTGTTGATATATAGAAAAATGTGCCACACAATAATTTTTGATTTTCCTTTACTTATGTTTTAGCCTTTTTAGATTTATTTAATCAAAATATGGGGTGATGTCACAAACGTCCCTCCTTCATTTCATGTCTATACATAGCTTTGCTGACACCACAGACATAAGAGGAATGTCCCTTTCAGTTAATACAACATTCACCCAACAGTGACAATTAGATTAAACATAATTACAGAAAACACGACAACTGGAAAGTCAAAATAAATAAGAATCGATTTATTGCATTTGAGTAAATACACAATTTAAAGCAAAAAAAACCCCAAAACACCCATCTCCCTCTCATAGCAGTCTGACACATTCAGAATAAAATGTCCCACTCAGTAAGAACTCTGTGCGTATAGAGGCGACAGTAGAGTATATAAAAACGTAACATACTGTGAAGTCAGGCAGCATCAGGAATATACGAGGTCATGAAATGGCCAGTAAAACCAAACCTGACATTCATTTCCACCAGTCAGACGAGACCCTTGAGAAGCTGTAAACTTTCTGCTCGCTGTGAAAACACTTACAGTCAGTCAGTGCAGGAATACCAAAAGCTGTCAAAACCAAAAAACCAAACAAAGTAACAGGAATCGACAACCCCTAGGTGATGACTGTGTAAACTGTGACTCCCAGTGATATAAAAAATGAGATATTTTATGTCATAAATGCATTCATTCTTCCCCTCTGACCTCTTACACCACTTATCCATAGGACATTTGAAGGCTTTGGCAGGCAGCAGACGTGTTGCATTCAGAGCCCCACAGTGATATCAAAGTGTCTCTTTCCGTCCAGGTACAACATCGCTTCTGTCAGACAAACACAAAAACACCCGCATCAGTTCAGCTCAGATAACTTCATTTATCCCAAAAGGGCAACTCAGTGCTGCAGTCAACCAGTTACACAAAAACAAACGGAACAAACATGGACATGTCAAGATCAGCTGACTGGGTACAGGAGCACTTGTTAACGCGAACCCTAACCCACATTAATGTGCACAACAAGAGAGTAGACATAAGAGAGCTGACTAATAAATAACATACAAATAAATAGACATTTTTTTTTTCAAAAATAGTCCATATATGCATGAATTACTGCTGTCGGCAGAATTTAAAAGCCGGATGGCAGAGGGAGTAAAAGCATTTGGATGTCTATTGTTCTCCAATAGCGACGGCACTTTGAGAGATCTGAAACTAAAGGGTGGCAGCACATCACCATCTTCATTCTGGACTGTTAGTTCTGTTAGCGGTGGAGCTGCTCGCCTCACAGCTGACTCAAGTCTGCTCCGATCACGACCTCGGATCATCGGGAGGAGTCAGCTCATCCGGCCCAGCAGCTGGAACACGGCTGGAAACCAAACTGGGACCGGACTAAGGCACTGAGGCCAGTTTGACGACAGGAGATACAGAACTGGACAGCGCGTGTCGAGATGGAGCATCGCCACATCTTGACGGAGGACTTGTTTGACCAAACCAGACATGGTTTTAGAAAGACAAACCAAGAATAAAGTGTTTTATGATGAGTTAACGGGGCACTAAAGCTGGTCTTCATTCAACAAAAGAGAGAAACTTTAATTCAGAAGCTTATATTTTTAATCAGGACAACAGGTGTGAAAATATTTCCTCTCTTGACATTTTGTCACTTTGTTTATTACACTGAACGTTAAGAGAACTGGTTAAACTCGCTGTGCAACTACACACAGAACAAGACGGACTGGGGCTAACTGGTTAGCATTCGAACTTCCATCGACAAAGTCAACACTGCTGTTTCTTCACACTCTGCCGATAATGAAATTGTGGCCACCTTGAAATCATCATTTTCATAGATTGTAGATTATTGACAGTGTATGTGAAACGGGCCACACTGGGAGGGTTTATTGAACTCTAGCATTGGGTCATAAAGTAGCTGCAGCCAGAGGCATCATAAAGAGGACGAGAAGCCAAACATTAACGCTAAACGTCCTCATTCTTCTCTCACCTGTTCTCAAAAATACCTGAGCGCCATGAGAATCTACACTCCCTCCAGCAGTTCCATCTCTGAGTCCACCTGTGTGTGTGTGTGTGTGTGTGTGTGTCCTCACCTCCGTACGTGTTGGGCACGATGTTGGGGACGTCGTTTTCAGAAGCAAAGGTGAAGTGGAAGACGTTGGTGGTGGTGTGCTGATGGGTCAGGGGGTCAAACACCTCGCTGTGAACTCTGACCTGGATGTGCTTCCTTTGCGTGTAACACACCTAAAACACACACACACACACACACACACACTGTGAGGACATGCTGTAGACTTTCATTACTGGCGACCAGCTCTAACCCCGATGACGACACCGCAGGAAAACGCTCTGCTTTGTGCCACAAGGGTGGAAATGAGAGGTGCAATAATCACATTAGGCACATAACTCAGACATGTGATGCTCACGACTGTTTGCTGCTCGATACACATAGAAAAGGTTCTTATGTTCGCGATTAAAGAATCTAACAATGAATTAAAACAATGGATGATAAATACATACAAATGCCAGCACTGAATAATCACTACGTATTTGTTTTTGTTATTTTTTTGTCATTGCAATTTAATTTGAAATTTTCAGTGTTCTTGACAAGTGTCTTACCTAATCTTTCAAGAACTGTATTGTTTTGTACCCTGTGTTGTGTTGTTTTTGTTTGTTTT
The DNA here is from genome assembly GCA_001698575.1 of Mola mola. NCBI lineage: Eukaryota > Metazoa > Chordata > Actinopteri > Tetraodontiformes > Molidae > Mola > Mola mola. Next base: position 203,460 of record KV751417.1, read on the forward strand.
GAGGTATTTTCAGAAGCTTTTTTTAACACCTTGGCCAGGGGACTACAGATGATAAATAACCTTGTGGTTAATTCTGGCTTTTTTACTCATGTAATATCAAGCGTCTTATTAGTATGTACAGTCCCTTTTTAAATAAACTAAACTTAACTAAACTAATATGAATTCTATCCCTTTGTGAACACGAACAAATACATAGAGAATTCACGCCAAAGAACTTTTCTATTATTTGACTGTCAGTCGCACCTGAGAAATATTTAAATGTCAGTTATTTCCACGGCTCTCCGGGCGGCTTTTGTGGAGTTTCTAACATGTTTTGAGTGCAGCGTTCAACAGTTGCTGCTTTTCCTCCATTGCCTCATTTTGTTCTTTGTGTCTTGAAAAGCCTTATCAGATTCCTGTTGAATTACACTTGTTCCACCCTAAACAGTAGCTGACAGTGTCAAAGCTGTTTTATATAGAGACAAAGAACACGTGATTTCCCGACAAAAAACAGTAATTTCATTTTAACTACCATAAATGGCGTGATTTTGAATTTGTCCAAAGACTTGTGTACGCACCCATACCTGACCCATATTTTTTTCCCCTATCAGAAGCATTTCTGGTGCTAGAAACAGTATCGGAACAACTGTACCAATATTGAGCCTCTGTTAGTTGTTTCTGATCTCCACCACCTCCTGAAGAAAATCTGTTTAGCTGCTACATGCTGCACCACCTCCGCATTCAGTAAATCTGTTGTTCATAAGCTAAGAACTAGAGGGACCTGGTCCCAGTCCGACCTGTGATGAAAGCAGCAGGAGGGAGCCGATCTCCACAGGTTTCTGGAACAGGATATCATCCACAGCCACCAGACTCGGCCGACTCCCTCTGCAGCACAAAGGGGATGACAGATACATGGGCATCAGAGCCATAT
>KV751417.1:229806-239907 GCA_001698575.1 Mola mola
ATTTACTCCAAGCTGGCGTTAGCTTGTTAGCATGCTAACTTCGACCAAGTGTGGCGAGTGTTATTTCCTGTACGTCTTCCCTTGTCTCATTGGTCCCACTTCCCTGAGGGATATAAGCGGTATTCACTCATTGGCCCATAAAATGTCAGAAAATAAAGAAACATGAGATGTCTACTGATTGGATCAGAATAGTTGAGAACCAAGAAGGGTTCAGATGAACCTCTGAGCTTCTGGGAAATATTTAAATAATCTAACTGGCAAGTCCTGACTGGCAGCGCGTGTGAACGCAGAGATGAGCTGTGGGAGTCGTACGCGTGTTCTTGCCGCCTCAGCTGGTCGTGCCGCTGCTCTCTGTTCGCTCCTTCTTCTCCTAAAGAAAAGACATCGTGAGACCGGCCCTTCAGATACACCACAAACCTCAGGTTCGAGGAGGCGGCTGAGGCCCACCTTCTTTTTGCCAAACGGTAGGTCCTTCCAAAGACCTTCCAGGGCGACGCGGCCCTGCTGAGCCCAGGAGGACGCCGAGTCTCTGCTCGCCTGGTGGAAACACAACACCGTTACAAAGTGTAAATCTGGACCCTCACGCCGATGGAAAGACTCAAGACCCGGCGACCCAAACAGAAAAATGAGAAATATACAGATAAATACTTTAGCACCTTTTAATTTCACTGCTGTTTAATGTCCCCGTTTTGATGTTGAGTTTTTTCACGTCCCTCGAATTTTCTCAAAACATCTGTGAACTTAAAAAGTTAAATTTTAAAATACTAACTGCTTTTGAGATTGACCTTGACATTTGACCTTTCAAGGTCAAACTTATCCTGAGATTAATTTTGACACATACATATGTTTTGTAGGCTAGAAATAGTTACATTTGAGATATAACTGTTTGTATTTTGCCCAGTGTGAACAAATAGTAATGTTTTAGAAATTTGGGCACATTTTTTCTAACCTTGACCTTTGACCTATCAGGGCCTAAATTTATTCTAGTTTACTTTAAGTGAAGAAAAAAAAAAAAGTCAAGATGCTTTCACCAAAAATGGATGATAGGCTGTTAAGAGACAAAACAAACAAACAAACAAACTTGACCTCCTTTGCAGACAGAAAGTGCAGTGAAAAACAAACAAAGAACAAGCATTCATAAAGTAGCTCCACACAGCTCGTCGAGTTCCAGAGTTTCTGGAACTGATTTATTTTGCCCAAATCATCTCTGAGAGTGTCGAGCTCTTTCCTGTAGTGACATTAATGTCCTCGAGTGTGAGCGTGTTCTGCGTAGTGACACGGTGTAGCTCGGTGGAAAGAAAATAGTTCCTCCGTGACACTGCTCTCAGCGAGCTCTGTGATTTATATTCATGTTTTCTGGACAGACACGCAGCTTCTGAGTTCTGTCCGAGCTCCAAGAGTGAAGCGTCATCCAATTCCAAGGCAGACACGTAAGAAACCGAGCGACTCGGTGCAATCAGGGTGTGTCTGTGCATTCTGATCCTACGTGCTTCATGCATTTGTTCGTCGGCCCGGCGGGTGGAAAACAAATGAAATGAGGCGGAGGTGAGTGGGACTAGAGAACACAATTGACAGCCAGGACTTCCTGCAGGAACAGCACAACCCTTTCCTTAGAGGAACCGAGTGGCAGATCAAACAGGGATACAACACTTGTAGCTGTGACCTGCTGGAAGGTTCCCAGGGTGCTGCCCGCCGACCAACACCTCCACTTTTATTTTATTCAAGTCCAGTCTGAATGAAGCCTGTTTTATGATGCAGAAGGAGCCAATTTGGCTGATCTCGGTTCAGGAAAAGACAGGAAACTTGTGGTTGTATACATCTCTAAGGAAGGCAGTTAGGGCCATTTGTAATAAAAAAAAAAAAAAAAAAAAAAATTTTTTGAGGAAAATGTGAAGTGTTTGATTTTTGACTTTTCTTTCAGAGCTCTGAAGAAAAAAAACAAATGTCAGAGTTGAAATTCAGACTTTCACATTACACAACTACATCAGTGAAGAGCTGCACTGATTTAATGTGTGAATTTGTCATTTGGAGAGAATGGTGAGTTTTACAGATGGATATTTAACTGTTCCATCGCCCGAGGCGGGACCTATACGGTTGAACATCCTTTCTGAAAACAAATACCAGAACAACATAGTAAAAATACCCAGGTTTGGTAAAAGTCATGAATTTCATATCACCAGCAGAATTTATTACAATTATCAAAACCAAACATATTCATTGTTCAGTAGGGTAATAAATGTTGTTTTCTCCACTAACAAAGTTAGTGGTTATGTTTTGGTCAAACATACAGCTGATTAGAGGTCCAACAGGTGTCATTTTGTAGCCGACAGCAATGGCCACACATGATTAAGACACACTCTGATTTTAAGAGTAGGCTTAAAACCTTCCTTTTTGATAAAGCTTATAGTTAAGGCTGGCCTATCTAGCACTTAGTTATGCTGCTATAGGCTTAGGTTGCTGGGGGAACACTCCATGATTCACTGAGCTCTCTTCTCTCCCCCCTCTGACTCAGACTCCTTCTCTGCTCCTGTAAATGTCCATATCCTTACACTAACTTTACTTCTTCCCCGGAGTCGTTGTGCTTTACCATCCTGCAGGTTTTTCTAGGTCGCGGTGGGAGGTGGTGCTGTGGTCCTGCCTGATGCCCCCTGGCCACATTAGGAAAGGAGATCCTGTGACGGATCCTAGGCTGGACTTCCAAGTGCAAATCGGGACCCACAGATCACAATGGCTTCTGGATCAATAGACTACACCTGCTTCTGGACCACTACACTTCACATATCCCTGGATTTACAGATTCTACATACTCTTGGACTCAGCAACACCCAGATCTTCCTACATGGAGTACAATGACTCCTGGACCAACAGAGTCCACCTGCGTCTGGATCACTAGACTTTCCATACATCCGGACTCATAGAATCCACAGACTCTGGGACTCATGGATGTTTTATGCATTCTAAATGAACTGTTGTTATCATGTTTTTGTGTTCTGTACAAGTGACATTTATTGCACGTTTGTCCGTCCTAGGAAGAAGGATCCTCCTCTGTGGCTCTTCCTGAGGTTTCTTATTTTCCCTGTTTAGGGTTTTTTAAGTTTTTCCTCACCCGGTTCGAGGGTCTAAGGGCAGAGGATGTCACATCTGTACAGTTTGTCAAAGCCCGGTGAGATAATGTGTAAATTGTGATTTCGGGCTGTACAAATAAAATTTGATTTGATTTGATTAACTTTTGAGCGTTGAAGGTCAAAGGCCGAGGTCACTGACACGTCAAACTGTTTTTGGGACATATCTCAAAAGAGAACGGACATAGAGAGATCTAACTGGTATAATTTTACATTAACATAATGAGCTGGCTCTGCAGTTCACATGTCACCCATCAGGAGCACCAACAAAATGATCATGTCCCCCCCCTGGGAGCATGTTGGAAGAAATGTTACTTTTTTAAAACTAACTCCTCAAGTCTCATAAATGCTTAAGTGTTTGTCAGATGACTCATGGGAACACAAAGTCCTGATATGGGAACCTGCATTAATATTTTTGCATTTGTTGTGAACTATTAGATAACTGCTGGGAACCAAACAGTTGCTTTAATTAAACTACTGGAGAAATTTAGAAGGGAAGAGCCACAAACACACACACTGCTTTATTGTGACGAGTCAGGAACACGGAAATAAATGAATATGTGTCCTGTGCAACTGAAGCAGTAAAATAAATACTCCGAAGTACAATAATAAAATGTGCCAAACAATAAAAGGAGTGAAATTGCAGACAGGTAGCTGTAAGTCCTGTGCAGCTGATGGTCAGCACTGAGCCGCGTTACTCACATACCTTGAGTAAAGACGCAGCTTGCTGAGGGTAAAACATGGAGGCGCTCAGAGCCATGAGCCCGACAGGAAAAACCAGTCGCTTCACGCGTGAGCCTGAAAGAGAGAGATGTTTTTAACGAGTGACGGAGCTACTGAAAGAACTATGTGACCTCCTGTCGCAGGAGGTCCAGTCATCACCTTCACACACAGAGTTGTCAAACACAGATCGGAACACAGTTAGAGGAGCGTCTCTGTGGTTTCAAGGCTGACTGATGGACGCTGAAAGATGTCCGGGTGTAAACTGGGTTTAAATGTCTGATTGACACAAAAGAGGGTCTGATGCAGTTTCCTGCACGCAGACACGGGCTGCTGACCATTTTCACGAGTGGTCAAACGCATCCTGCCAAATTGCACAAAAAAGTAGCTTCCTGTTGTTGTCAGACGTGCGTGTGTCAACATCTTTGCCTCAGCCTCAACTTTGTGCATCGTCGAGCCACACAATGAGAAATAACATTCACATTTTCTCTCTGAAGCTCTAATTTGAGCCGTGGGACAGGAAGCCGGGCCCGTATGGAACAGGCAGACTGACATTGTTTTTTTGTTCCCCTTAAGGAGAAATTTCTCTCACACATGAGCTGAAATCACCCGGAGTTATGGTATAATTCTTAAGAGACTGTGTGACTGTGACGTTATCAGCTTCCTCAGAGCTGCGAGGGAATACAGGTCAGTGCGTTTGTGTTACCTTTGGCCAGGTAAAGTCCCAGGAAGCCCGAGAAGCCCACAACGGCTACGCTGGGGTAGAGGTTAGGAGGAGGGTCGCTGAGGAGCCGGTACACGTCTGATAAAATAAAACCGGGGGGAATATGTGAAAACAGCAGCACAGTCACATGTCGATGCCTGAAATGAAAATTTTTGAACATATCATCAGAAGGAATTGTGATAGAGGTCCAACTGGTGTCATCGTGTCACTAACCCCATGGTCTATCACACAGCCAGAACCAGCTGGCCCTGTAGTTCATGTCTCACACATCAGGGGGCACCGGTGTGATTTTGGGGTTCAGATATTCTTTAATCCATAGGATAATCAAAATAGGTTGTCATGATGTATGTGGTGATTATTTCATGAAACTTACAGAAAATACATATATTGTTATTGTGACATATAAATGACCACCAGGCCTAAAATCATTTCTAGGGGAAAGCCTGCAGTTATGGCTGGCTTGTTTGGAATGCTGTAGGGAATTTAGCGGTGTTAGCAGAGGTTTGCACTCTCTGATTTCCTTTGTGTTTATCAGGTGAATAAATGGTTAAAAAAAAATCAAGCATTGTTATTTTACACAGAGTTTTTTCCTATTTGAAATCATTGGAAAGCTTCAATTCTTTTACATCACAAAAACTTGGCCTTTTAACAGGGGATGTAGTGAATTTTTCATGCAATGTGTATGACTGCGCCACCCATTTTTTAAAAAATTCTCATTAAAAAGCCGTGTAAAACCGAAAGATTATTAGATTGTTTATCAATGTCAACATCAGAACTAAGATGAGATATGTTGACAACCTGCTCTCTGCTCTTGAGTTATGGTGGTGAAAAACAGTCCAAAAACACGATGTGACACAGTGAAGTTGACCTTTGTCCTCTTGCAATCATCCGCAACAACATTAAAACCTCTGACAAAGCGATTAAAGACGTTCTTCAATTTCTTTTCACAATCAGCGTTTGGATCCTTGAATTACAATCAAAAACATCAATTGTGACCTTTCACAAACTAAAGCTGATCAGATGAACTGAAATGCAACATTGACAGACATTTGTGATGTCAGCCAGCGCTCAGTGTCAGGACTGCAGCTCTTTCCCCACCTGTGACCGTCGTTACGGACGTGCTGATCGCCGGCTCCACCGTCCTGTACACTTGCTGGAGTCCAAAGATCGTCAGCAGACGCGGAGAGAGAGAGAGAGAGAGAGAGAGAGAGACAGAAGAACAGGTAATCTGATAACAGTTTTGACCTCAAGCAGTGGCTACCTCAGCCACACCACGCCGATTACACCGAGCGATTAAACCAAATTACTTTACACTCAGAACGATCAGATCAGAGGGGAAGAAAAAGAGAAAGTAAAGTTGGACATTCAGCCGACAAATTCGACAAAAACCACATGACAGTTATGATGTTGAATATTTTAAATGGTATCTTCACAGTTCCGGAGTCACAAACACACGGCTGTTCACTGTGGGTCTCTGCTCCATGTTACCAGACACCTCAATAACACTCTGATTGCAGTTAGTGGTGAAAATAGTGATTCTGGGGTTCCGTCGTTCCCTGTGCTTTCCACTGAACTCCATACTGGAGTGAGTATCAAAAAGGTCGCATTTTATTAAGTTTGAGACCCTCAAAGTTCAGCAAACAGGCCTTATGTTGACAGTTAGCAGAATTATAAATCTGCCTTTCATGCCCACGAGTTTGGAATGAGCTGTTCTGGGATGTTGACCGTGTCTTCAGTTAAAAAAATTTACAATCAGGTTAACAGAACAATTCTACCTCCTTTAATCAATGATACTGTTCTGCTGTGACTTTACTTGACTGACTGCTTCATGCTTTTACTTGTTTTTTTATCTGCTGCCAGGTGTCCCAGACAGAGAGGCCACTGTATCACAAAAGATAACCTTCCCGGTTTAATTAATCATAAAATAACATCTCAAATTGCATCTAAAGGACAGTTGCATAAGAGCTTTTACTGTTTCAACTGTCTCAGTGAAGTGCGATAAAGACGCAGCCGTCTGCCAAAAAGCTGACAAAGGACCAGAGATCACGCGAGGTGAATTGTGGAGGGTTTAGGCAGTTTAGGCGGCTGAGAAAAATGTGAAACGGCCTCTGTTCGCTTTGTCCATTCTGGGCTACTGCAGAAAAAAATAAAGTGTCATTCTCGGGTAAAAATTCAGGGTTTCAAGTACACATTTATGAATATTATATTCCTTTTGGAAAAAAAATATCCCATTAAATCTCACACACACTGGACATTTAATCACCCTGGTGTTCTTCCTCATTAGCAGTATTTTAATTGCACGTAACTTACCTCATATTTCTCCAGTCCAGCTTGGCCCGTTTGCTGGAAAAAATGACAAAGGTTTAAGCTGATGTTTCTATAGCATCAACAATCAGTCAGACCCAACATGGCAGAATAATTCAAAAGTAGTTTAATTGTGATGAACTTTGACAAGAGAACCATGAGGATTTGCAGAAGCTCACAGCAGATGCTGGTTACCTCATTTAAGCCTAACTCACTGTGGTGAGGGACTCCTGTCTCCCCCTGCTGGCAAGCTGAGTAATTACAAAAACACCACAGGCTCTGGCATCACTACAGCTGCCGTCTTTTACCATGGAAAAATGGGAACATGTCAGTACTGTTAAGCCAGAGAGCAAAAAGGCACCAGCAACACGGTTGTACAGAAAGACGGAGAGATTCACCTGTTGGCGTTCAGAGTCAGCAATCAGAATTGTGTGAACTCAGCAACAGCTTCAAAGTACAAAATGTTTGTCTAAATGAAATAAAACCTGCCCTCCTGGTTTAAATGATATTCTTACAAACTCAGGCACCTTCAATGAGCCATGGTAAATCTGGACATCCCATGTAAAAAGCTCCAGCTTTGAGGCATTAACATGTCACACGTTCGCAGCTCATCATGTTTGTACGTCCTGCAGCGAGCTGACCAACAACATGGCGTCAGCACTGAAAATGGCTGAGCTGCTGAACTGTGAGGAATGTCAGGAGATCGATGAAAAACAGGAGACGGGTGTAAAATTACTCCCTACCTGTACCCTGAAGACCAACACTGACTCTTACTATCAACTTCTTCCACCCACCTGGCACTGGCTGGTGTACGGCTCAGCCCACTTCCTCAGCGAGGCGATGCTCTGCTCCAGCAGCGCCGCCGCCGCCGCCACCTTGGGCTCCACCTGCTGAGGCGCTGCTTCGGGCCTGGTGTACAGCGACGGCAGCTGAGACCACACAACACCGGGAGAATTATGTTTTTTTAGTTAGTATTTTGTTTGGATGTTTAGGCAGTAGGGTCAGTGCAGGACCACGAAGCACCCGTGTGGCTCATGGACCTACAGGTACCCCGTTTTTTTTACCAGAGTAGGAGAGACGGAAGGATCCCTCTGTTCTGTGTTTGCTTACTTGCTTTTTTGGGAAAATAAACCATGAAAAGCACAGACACTAGACAGAACATTGAGCTTCTGCCTGTGGCCATTACAAAGCCACGGTGCAAAGGTGGTCTTAAGTATTACATTTTTTAAAGTTTCTGACATATGGCCACTAAACCCTTGGTTTTGTATTGTATTGTTACGTGGCTCTTTTCTTAAATAATAAAAAATAAAAATAATAAGGCAACATCATGGTATCCAGTGTGGTAGAATTGTCATATTAGTTTAAAAGTCATTATCAGTATTTCAGTAAATTCTGGACAAACTGATCAACATAAAAACAAAAAAGACAAAAATCCTCCAGGAGTCATTATAGTCCATGTAGCAAAATCAGCAACACCCAGATCTTCCTACATGGAGCACTACGACTCCTGGACCAACAGAGTCCACCTGCGTCTGGATCACTAGACTTTCCATACATCCGGATTTATAGAATCCACAGACTCTGGGACTCATGGATGTTTTTATACATTCTAAGTGAACTGTTACTATCATGTTGTTGTGTTCTGTACAAGTGACATTCATTACACGTCTGTCCGTCCCAGGAGGAAGGTTCCTCCTCTGTGGTTCTTCCTCAGGTTTATTATCTTCCCTGTTTAGGGTTTTTTAAGTTTTTCCTCACCCAGTTGGAGGGTCTGAGGGCAGAGGATGTCACATCTGTACAGTTTGTCAAAGCCCAGTGAGATAATGTGTAAATTGTGATTTTGGGCTGTACAAATAAAATTTGATTTGAGAGAAAAATAGATCCTCTTTAATTATTATCATCATATTTTAATTGGCATTGAAGGTTCATTTCAGTCAATTTTTGATTTGAGATTCATGCCAGAAAAACAACTGTTTTATTTTGAAACACAAGATGGTTCAACAGGACTGTTGAGCCCACCAGCATAAACAGAATGTTCCTCCTGATGTGGAACAAACGATCAATATAGTGATTTATCTGTTTATCTGATTAGAAACGTGGCCAACGTGTCGATCATGCATGTGGAGGTGATGAACACCTAAATATTTTATTTTTATTTAACCATAGTATTTCTGTAAATACTGTATACTTTGTTTTATGTTAACAGGCTTAATTTCCGTATCGCTGGACCTTTAGTTACCGCAAACATTTTGTTTAATTGTACTCATACCTGATGAGTCATAACATTAACCCCATTGGCAGCTGAAATTACCTTGTAACACACATTTTATTATGTCATGTCTACCGAGATTTCCCTTCGTTCTAGTGTTTTATGAAAGAAAAACATCGTCATCGCCACAGACTTTTTCTCAAACACTCTTTGTTATTCCAACATAATCTACTGTGACTTTTGGGTATTTTTCCAACACTGGTTACAAGAAAACATTTACGGTAATGCGGACAGCATAGGACAGTTTGACAGATTTCCTCTCCCAGGGTCTCGGTTATCCATTAACCCACCTCATCGATGCTCAGAGGCGGCCGCGGGCTCTTCTTCCCCTCGCTGGCAGCCAGCACCGGACTGCACAAGAGCCCCGTCACACCCGGAGCGGCGGCGCACAGCGACACCTGGCGGCACAACGACAGAACACACGTACACACTGGTAGCGGCTAACTCAACACGTAAAAAGCGCCAAACGAGAAGCCGTGTTGTCATTAAATGCACATTTTTTTAAAGGCGAGAGGGGAAAAACGCGCACAGTTTAACTTTACACATTTTTTAAACAAAGAGAGAAGAGGAGCTTCGCCTGTTTAACTGACCCCTTAGCAACATGCTAATGTTAGCTGTAGACCTCTTATCGCTTTCTTCCTTGTTTCTATATTTCGGTGTTAAACTACAAGTGACGCGGCACCAGATGACAGCTGCCGTTACACTGATAATTCTATATGCGCCATGACAAGAGGTTATAACGTTGAATAGTTACCAGCTTCACATATGACATTTTCCTCCAAAATAGTTCGCTTTTCTACGGCAAGCCGGAGTGACACCTACAGAGCGCATGCGCAGTTGACTCATCATATCCTTTAGCGGAACCGAATATTAAGAAAATCAACCAAATTCATTTGGAATAATAAGCAACTTTTGATTCATAAAGGTGTGTGTGTGTGTGTGGGGGGGGGGGGGGGGAATTT
>KV751417.1:280390-309975 GCA_001698575.1 Mola mola
CCCGAGCCGCCAGGCTCCGGCTGCTCGCCACTGAAACTCTTTGGTGGTCTGCCTCTCCTCCTCCCCTGCCCTCTCCCGACGGTCATTGGCGTTGTAGGGTGGTACTCTTCGTCACTTCTCTCGCCTTCTTCCATGTTGAAATCCCTGGCCTCCCCCGCCGGCGCCGTGCCGTCCTTCCCCTCTGGCCACTCTGCCGTAATGGCGACAATGGACAGTGGAACCGGTGAGTTGGCGCTGCCTTGGGACGCCGGACTGGGAGGGGAAGGAGCGGCGTCCTTGTCCACTTCGGACTGGGACGTTTCACTCTGCTCCGACCAGTGGGGGATTTCCTCCATGTACTTGGTGGCCTCGGACATTCCCAGAAACACGGCGGCACGCCGCACGGCCGCTTGTCTGGTGCTGCGACCACGGAAACCAACACTGTAACATCACAATAACCAAACCAATTCTGTTTAACTCAAAGATCATCAAGACTCCACCTACCTGCTGAGGTTCATCTGTCCCGTGTAGATAAACTCCAGGAGCTTCTCCAGAGCATAGCGGCTGACCTTCTCAGGGTCCAAGGTGGTGACCTCCTGACCCTTGTCAGCCTGGGAGGAGAAGTACTTGCTGAAGGCGGCCAGGATGTTGCGGTGGGCTCGGAACTCCACGTCTCTCACCATGATGGTTATATCACACAGGAAATCCATCTCCCGCTGCTGATGAAGGCGCTGCAGGAGCAGCTTTCCGTGTCCGCCGACGTACGCCATCTGAACCAGGACAGAGGCGACATTGCCGCCACGCAGTCATTCTCTCTTCACACCGCTTCCTCACTTCTCTTTCTAAACTTTAATCCGCTGGTCCGTCAGATTAACACCCAGCTCGGCAAATTAGCTTTTAGTTAAAATTAGTCAGGAATGTGTCCGCACATCTTTCCGAATGAACAACGATGTTGTATATTTCACCAGTTTTTGTAATTTGTCATTTAATCGATTGTTCCTATTTTAAAATAGGTTTTATTGTTTTATGTGATTATGCAGAGCGAGTTCTCGTTTTAAACTGATCTACAGTTAATAGAGCCATAAGTATTCGGCAGAAGCTGCGTAAGTATTTGGACAGTGACACAGTATTCGTTATTTTGCCTCCTTGCACCACAACAATGAAGTTAGACCTGCACCAAACTATCAATTTAGTCAGATTAATCTGCTGATTACTTTCACAATTAATAGTTTACACGATAAACTGTGCCAAAATAGCGTAAAAAGCTCACATTTTTGAAGCGCTCAAAGCGGCGTCTCCAATTTGCTTAATTTCTCGGGTAAAAAATAAGAAAAGTCTAAGAAGAATCTTCATTTTCTATCAGAAGTAAGACAGAAAAACAGCGAATCCTGACATATAAAAAGCTGGAACATACAATTGTTTAATAATTTTGCTGGAAACAAGGCTGATAAAATTGTCCAGTTCAATGTAAAAATTGTTAACGTTCGCTCGACTAATCGATTAATCATTGCACTTCTACTTGAAATATAGACTTTCAGCTTCAACTGTCAAAGACCACAATAAATATTAATTGACAATTATTACATAATTCTTTAGAAATATTTCAGAATATCATGGACTAACTGTATTCCCTCTCATTTGGAATTTGTAACTTCTGTCTTGGTATTACCTCCACAGGTTATGTCTTTGCCTGCGTTTGGTAGTTTATTTATTTATTTGTTAACAGGACAACTCAAAAAGTTACAGACGGATTTTGAGGAAATTTTCGGTAGAGGTGGGAAATGGATACAGGACCTTTCCAAGATGAGGGAAGTGGCTCCTGAGACTCTACAGACAACTAACTGTAACTAACATCGCCCTACGATGAACTGGCGACTTGTCCAGGGTGACCCCGCCTTCGCCTGAAGATGCCGAGATAGGCTCCAGCCCCCCCTGTGACCCCTAACGGGATAAGCGGTAGAAAATGGATGGATGGATGTTGACACCATGACAATGACAACACTAACGTTGTGCTGGTCTACTGACATGTGGGAGGGGTTTGCTTTTCCTTGTCGGAGGTGTGCGTTCTCCCTGTGCCTCCCTTTAGCTACCATGATTGCTGCCAAGTCGAACTCTTGAGCTTCCTGCTCAGTTAGTTTCCCTGAATAAATAGAGGTCGATTGAATACGTCTGTTGAGCTTTTTCTAAAACACTGGTAATACCAGACATTCACTGTGTTTTTTTGTATTTCTGACAAAGTTTAAAAACTTTACATCCCTTCGAAGGAACTTTAATTACCATTACAAACATCTGCTCCTTCACGGCCAAACAATTCTGGTCCAACAGTCAGAAAATTTGAGACTTTCTGAGACATTTCTAACTCAAGTTTAGTTTTGTTTACCTGGAGATGAATAGAACAACAGTTAACCATTATTAACTATACAACCATATGTGTCCCTGATTTTCCTATTTTGAAAAACAAAAACTAAGTCCGACTGTTTGCACCCCACACCTCCTGCTTGTGGCTCTCAGCTCCAAACACAGCTGGAGCTGGTTGAAGACCGTCTTAAATTAAAAATAAACTATAAAAGCTTCATTTTCTTTAAAAAAAAAACAAAAAAACAACAACAACAACAAAAACCAACCTGGCTTCGTGGTCCTGAATACCTTGGCAACAGGTCACACAAACAGGGGGTAAAGTGCAGTTGTTGGGGAATAATTTCAGCAAGTGTGGTCTAATTAATGCCTTTTTTTTGGTTTGTGTTGTATTGAATATTTGCAGATATCATCAGCATTCAACCTACCAGTATTTCATGACATAAGGCCTTAAATTAAACTGATGAACCAACACAGACTTGACAGTGTGTTTGTGTTTCTCACCGCGTCAGAGCAAGAAAACACATCAGTGTGTTTATATTATTTCAAATTAAAAGCACAGGTGAAAATATTCACTTAGAAGGAGGAACATGTACAATAAATGCTGGAACTTACTGTCACTGCTCGTGTCCGCTTGACCTTTTTCACCACCGGGCTGTGGGTTTCTGGAGGGGAGAGCATCGGAGGAAAAAAACTGAGTATTGGAGCGTAATGTCGGTCCAAATGACCACTTAGAGTCTACATAAACACTCGCGGACACATTTAATTCTCTGAATCAGCAGCCTGTCGGCTGAGACGGAGGAGCCGTTTGGAAAATAAAAGCTCCCGCCCGCTTCCTGAGCGGGCCCAGCCGACATGCTAATGCTAAAAGCGGCGTCGCGGGCAGCTTCAAATGACTTCTGGCAGACGTGTGTCGGTTCACCTACATTAATGAACACCTTATGTGCTGTACAAGCCGCCCCGGAGGAGATTGCGACCCCTCGGTGCTTCGCGGGGGCGGACAGTGCGCGAAGCTAAAGCTAGCCGCTCGCGCGACAGTAAAAAGCGCGTTAAACACTGTGCTCTTATTGCGAAGGTTTAACGGTTTGCGCCGGCGGTGTCGGTGTTAAGTTGGTACAAAACGCGAGACGATCGTTTCAAAGACGAGGCGCGCAAATGCATCGTCGACTACAATAAATCGTGCGTGTAAATTCGCTGTTTTAATCCAGCGCAAAGTAAATAAAAGCAGAAAAGTACCTTCTAATATCCGCGATCTCCAGCCATAATCCCGTGACGTCAGGGATTCTCGCGAGACGTCCACATCCTGCAGAGAGTGTCGGTTCTGTCAAAATGAACACCGCCCTGTCAAGGAGTTGTACGGAAATATACGATCCGAACGACAATGGCCAGATTTTTATCAATAATGTCTGTAAATGAAAAATTAAACACTATGCAAGTACAGTTGGTACCATTAAACTACTAGAAACACCATGAATGATTATTTTTGGCAACTGATTTTCGTAAGGAGAAAGTCATCCATTCTACAACACAAGCAGGCGACACTATTCGCCAAATACCCGTGAAATTATCCAATTATCAAACGTCTACAGTAAGATTAGCAAATAAAAGTCACATAACTTGACTTTTTAAATGATCTAATTTTTTTTTGCCGTTTTAGCCTAAAACGGACTCATTACTATAGTTATGGACTAATGATTTTAGGCCTGTATTCTTTAAAGGAAATCATCTAACAAATATTTTTCTTGGTTTGTAACGTGTAAACAATGTGGTGTAGTACGAAATCCGTTTCGGTTTGCTTTTGTCTGTTGTGTGTTTGTATCACCTTTGGCTGTGATCATTTAGTGAGTAATTGGTGCTTATGTGTCCCTTCCAGTTTGATGAGCCTCGGTTCGCTGCTCAGTCAGAGGTTTTGTGTAGCTGCAGTCCCTGATTTCAGACTTGTGACAAGCTCATTCTCAGGTCAACTTTTGTGACGCGTCGACTCTGGTCGGGCTCGTCTGAACCTCCTGTGGACTCCTCGCAGTGTCATGGCTCTGTAGACCCTGTTGCGCTGTGTGAGCTGCATTAACAGAGTATTCATTCAGGTTGGTTCAGGGGCAGCAGTAAAGCAGAACAATAATTCACAGTTACCGATACGGATATCAGGGGGTAAAAAAGTTCTGATATCCGATATTGGTCGATTCAGAATAATTTTTCACAATGGTCCCTTAAATGAAGTTATCCAATATTTTGCAGATTAACGATGAACTTTTGCTGACTGAAGTGACAGCAGTGCACTGAAACAGTAACCTTCACTGGAAATTTAATATCAATCACGCATCTGTTCTTTAAAACCATTTTTTTAAATATTGGCCAATATCAGCCAAACTGATATATCAGTCGGGCTCTAGTCAAAATGTTTATTAACGTTGTCGATACAACAGTTTCCTCTGTAACTATGTTTTCATGTGAACTGCAGCTGAGATTTTGATGACACGGGGCTTTTCTTTATTGACATTAATTTACAGTTGTTTGTCGAGTTGTAGTCTGACAGTTATCGCTCGGTTGTATCTTCTCTGCGCCCTCTCTTTACGCTCTGTGCTCAGGCTGGGTGAGGCACAAACCTGTGCCCTGGATGGCTCATATCATTTGGGAACACTCGCTTGTTACTAGATGTTGGGAGATTGATAGCAAGATATTGGACAGGATCCACATTAATATTTATAATAATAATATTGTTCCACAAGTTGCACTCACTCAATTTTGTCAGTTGTGGGCACCATAAACCCAGTATCTCTTTGTTTAAAGCACATTGCACGTTTATTTGGCACATTCATCTAAATGATTATTGGCAATTTTTTTTTGCTTTTTTGTAAAATAAAAGCATACAAGAAAAAAGAGAAATTGAGCTGAGATTTGAGCCCATATCAGCGGCTGAACCCCGACTCTGTTTCTCTATTTTCTCTCGTTTTTCTAAAAAAAGTCACATATGAAGTTCGTATTGTATTTATATATCGTATATTCTATGTGGAATGTTTCTAATATTTAATATCTATGATCCTGTATTAGTATTTAAAACATTTTTTCAGGAGCAATAATATGAGCCAGTGAAAAAAAACTTGCAAAAAAATGTGCAATTTGTGTACTGTTGAATGACAATAACGTTATCCGTTCATCCATCCATCCATCTGTCCATCCATCTATAAGCGAGGAGATCATGAGGTGCACAAATGGGTTGTGAGTTTTTAACCTCACCACTACGTGTCACTGCATCCTCCACATCTGACCTTTAAAATGTTTGTCTGCTGCATGTAAGCAGTAAACAGAAAGTGTTTACATTACACCTGGACACAATACCACATCGATTTATGACGCAGGACGACTACAGCTGTACAAAAGATGAACTGACAAAGTGATGAGCTCAGTTATTTAAGAAAGTGAATATTCAGACTAATTACAGGTAAACTAGAGTGTTTGAAACATTTTTGCATTCTAATTATGATAATTATGCCCCGTAGCTCATAAAAACACATCTCACAACATCATGTTTCACTGAAATTGTATGAGTCATAAACAGCAAAAATAAAACAATACAGAACTTAAAATACTTCACTTTACATGTAATAAATATGGAGGATATCAAAGTTTCACTTTGTCAATTAAAATATGAAAAAGAAAAACGACATTCTACTTGTGTGAGATGGACTTTATGTGCCCATAAGATGTGTCACTGAAACTGATGGTTTGGTTAAATGTTACACCTAATTTTTTCTTCTCATTTCCAACGGTTTGATTTACCCCACAGAAACACCCACAAGAGTTAAATACTTCCTTATTTTTGATGGATTCATTTACCAATTTCATGGTCTGTACAGGCTTTATTGCGTGTAAGCTGACACACTGGTTTGGCAGGAAGAGAGCTGAAGCTTCTCCCCACCTCAATGTGGTCAGACTGGATAGATAGATAGTGATCGATTCGGCCATTACTTTGAGCGATTTTTGGTTCAAGGATTTTTAGTTTTGTTGGCGCCACCTGATGGCTGACACATGAGCCGCAGAGCCAGCTAGTTCTGACTTTGTGATGGAGCTCGGGATTAGTTATAAAATGACACCAGTTGGACCTCTCTACTTCACATCCTTCCGGAGATATGTCCAAACACTAAGTTTGACCTTTCAGTGACCTCCACATTGAAATATATTTTTTCAGATTTTGAGAATAAAGTCATACATTTATGATAAAAAAAAAAGTCACGTGAATAAAGTTGTAACTTTACAAGATTTTATGCAAAAATAAAAGAAAACAGGCAGGTCCTTGGACAGCCAACAAAAAGAGCCGATTTACATAGAGTCCGTGTACGTCTTTTTTCAGAATAAATACGGATGCTCTACTGATGATGATGTGGTGCTGATGAAGAATTTGTGAAACCTGAACTGAAGTCCATCTTCATGAAGTTCTCCAGCAGCCTCATGATGGCGTTGATATCTGTCCTCTAAATTACTGCGTTTGTCTCACAATTCTTAGACTTTTTTCTTGTATTTTATTCTTGAAGTCTCTGGATTTTATTTCTCACCGTGGCTCTAATACTCTGTTGTATTATGGCTCCTCTGACATCTTTCCCCTAAAGTAACTAAAAGATGGAAGTAAAATGACTTCTTCTTAGTAGAGGCCTTGTGGGATCGTATCAACTCAGTGGACAACAACATCAAATTCACAAGGGAGGACACAGAAGAAAACAGGCCAACGTTCTCGGACTGTGCTGTGCAGCTGGAGGAGGACGGGAGCCTCAACATTGAGACTTACTGGAAACCTGCGCACACAGACCAGGACCTACACTAAAACACAAACCTGGAGTGATCAGAACCCTGAGTCACAGGGCGGAAAATGTTCCCTCAAATACAAAAGGGAAAGAAAAGGAACAAACACACACCTAGTGGGAGCACTGAAAACCTGCGGCTGTCCCAACTGGGCCTTCATCAAATCAACAAAGAGACCAACAAAACACAGTGGAACATCTGACGAAGGAAAGAACAACAAGCTGAGCAACGTTGTTGTCCCATATGTGGCGTCAGAGAAACTTAGAAGGATTTTCTCCAAACATGACATGCCAGTGCACTTCAAACCCAGAAACACCCTCAGACAAAGATGGGTTCATCCTCAAACTGAGCGATGTTGTGTATGTGGTCCACTGCAGTGAGGAGTGTTCAGACCTGTACATTGGAGAGATTAAACAACCGATCCACAGGCTCATGGTACCACACAGAAGAGCCACGCTCATGAGTACAAGTTTCGGCTGTGCGTTTACATTTGAAGGAAAAATGGACACTGAGTTGATACGACCTGGGACACTCATCCGAAGACAACAACGTCCACAGTCTGGACAGAGAAGACAGATGGTTTGAGAGAGGAGTGAAGGAGGCCATCTACGTCTGCGTAGGGTCTACACCTACATCTACAAGGGTCTTTCCAAAATGGGAAGACCCTCATTAAACAGGGGTGGTGGTCCGGGACACCTACAATAACGTCCCGACAGCCGTTCACAGGCGTTCTAAACCTCCTCCGAAACTCTCCTCATGTGACCGTAATGACTCATTAATGAGTCACACCTCGAATCTTGTGACCATAACAACTCACGTGAATTTGAGGGGGGGTCATGGATGAGTCACACCTCAGAATGACTCATTAATGAACTACACTTTACTTGTGACCCTGATGTGCAAACGCAGAGAGGGTCAATGACCCAGGTGACCCCGTCCGAGGTGAAACAACCCCACCAGAGGTTAAACACTGTGGATTCCCCACCAATGTTTAGAACTCAAGAAGCCTTTCGGATGAGAGGTGAAACTTCTTCAAAAACAAAAAACAAGTCCAGATGCCTTCAACTGAAGCACTTAAGACTTCTTTTTTTCCTCCTAATATTTGGATTTTTTTTTCTCAAAAGTTATGACTTTTATTCTCTTAAAGTAATGACTTTACTCTTGAAGTCTTGGGATGGTTTTTCTTCTCACTATGGCCCTGATACTTATAGTGATATAGTTTTTAGTTTGGTCCAAGTCCTACTTTACATAATGAAGGGCGGGGCTTAGCACCTATACCAGGGCCGGCCAACAGGGGGTGATCAGGATCCTTTGGCTTCCATCTTTCCATCCAGTCTATGATAGAAACTCATTTCTAGTATGTGCCACCCAACAAAATCAAAGAGTTGCTTTTTAAAATGTGATTTTATCCAGTAAAGTCTATCATTTATAAGAGCGTTCCTGCTGTGAGAGACAAACATGTCCTCTGTGACGATATGGCGGAAACACGAGAACACTTATTTTCTCCGTGATTACATGTGACTGTCTTCTGGACTGATTTTCATTCTGGAAAAGAACATTTTACTCCATAAATCAGTTTTCACTGGTAGAAAGAGATACACAGATGAATCAGATCTGACTTGTGGATTCAGGGGAGCAAATCGTAGCGTAAACTGAAATTTTCAGTGATCCACCTCAAAATAAATAGTTCATCTGAAGAAGCAGGGGAATCTTCAGGGCCGTGCGCACGAATTTCGGTGTGGTGGCCGTCGCTCAAGTGAAAAAAGGGCACCCCTTCTTGTCATTGTTTATCATAAACAAAAATTGCACACATCACTTTTTACATATTTACATGTTTATTTCAGCACAGTGCTGCCATGTAGATGCTTTAATAGTTCCACAAAATTATGAATGAGATGATGTTTTTTTTTTTACTACTTTTAAGATGTAAATGCAACACTTTCATTTATTTAAATCTATGTTGTTTGTGCACATAAAATACTTCTTTTCTGTCAGAGCACAAACTGAAATGAGTTTCATTGAACATGTGTAGCGTATCAGGATGCTGATTAGATAACAGGGATATTGCGTGGGTGTGACATGAACTCAGTTATAGTTCATACAATGAACTAAGGTCATGTTCAGTTTAGTGAGTCACCTGTGACTCGGGTGGAACAGAACCTTCATTAGCATCTCAGCATAAATGGCTGCTGGGGTAAAGATCAGGTTTGGGACCGTGACAGGAACTGCGCCGCTCTCGCTGAAGCCCCGCCCACAGAAATGGGACCCTGAAAAGCTGGAGTAAACGGCTCCGCCCCCCTGTCGACCGTGTAGGACGTCTGTTGACATCCAACTGTGGTTCGGTATCTGAGTCACTGACTCAGACTCACCTTGAACGTCTGTGGACCTGCGATCGAGGTGAAATGTTGGAGCGTCCCGTATAAAAATGATGTTTTGTTCTCTGTGTCCGAGCATGACGTTGTAATATTGTTGACTGGACGCGTTTGCAGAGGTCGCTTTGTTATCCAAAGTGGCCTTTTGAAGAAGAAGCGGTTTCAGCCACGGCGATAGGACCAGGAAACCGAGGGGCGGAGCTACGGAGCAGAAACAGGGAGGGGAGGGTGGCGGAGCTGCTTCCATTGGGTCTCATTCACGATTCCTGCAAGATGTTCGATGTAAGAAAGTTGTATCGTAAAACCAGCATCGTGATTCGCTTCATATTGTGAGCTGAGTGAGTCGTTGCATCCCCACGATAACGGTGAAAATGCTAATATCTTCATCCATAAGAAATACTTGCTATGAAAAAGTGCTTAAGTAGACGTAGAACTAATTATTTAGTCAAAATAAAGTACAAGTACAAAAAATGGACTTAATTGCAATAATTTGAGTATGTGTACCTTGTTATTTTTGTTATTTTTAAAAACCTTGATGTGGCCGAGAAACGTTCACCAATACTGTGCTCATCCATCTTACATAAAAATGTCTTTGTCTTTTCATTTAACTTGTATTTATTTATCAAAACAACAGGCCACAGCAGAAATGAAAAAGAGCAAAATACAGCAGCATGAGACGCAACTACAATATAACTACGACAAGAAGAGAGCTCAGCAATGCAAATGGGGAGCTGAGAAGAGGCCAAACCACAAAACGAGATTAGGAACTTTGGCAGATAACAGCGACACCGAGGATGAGGAGATGCCCTCAGGGGTCAGATGTGTGTGTGTGTGTGTGTGTGTGTGTGTGTGGGTGGCTGCGAGGAGAGAGAGAGAGTGTTTGAATATGAGCTCTAACTGCCTTTCTGCCAGGATATTGGCAGCTGTGTACGTGGCTCTCCTTCGTTTATCTGCTTTTATTTGCTTATAGTAAGGCTGTAATTGCACTCCCCGATTGGCAGACACATTCTCATAGACTCGGTAATGTAAACGTGGGAAATATGTGTTAAGCAGTGTTTGTCGTGGTGGAGGAGGCTGTGTTTCTTCTTCTAACCTCGTCACCGGTGCACAATGTAAAGCAGCGCAGCGTCAGAGCAGGCGGATTCTGGGCTTCTCCAGGCCGAGAGGTTATTACCACGGATGTCGGGTCAGAGAATGCTGGGACATCTTCTCCTCCTGATGATGTGGTTTCAGACAGCAGACAGGCAGGAGCGTCACGTGCACTGCCCCAGCCCTCTTAGGTTCCTGTAACAGCAGTGCACGTATTAGCCCTTTAATATCATAGCTGTTTGCTGTCAGCTCCTCTCAAACCTCACTGGTGTTTTCTTTTTTCACAATAAATGTTCTACATTTTCACTGTTTTATCCTGGCGGTATTTTCAAATCAATATTGGAATGTGAGTTGATTCTCTTCTGTAAAGGAGCTTCAGGGTTTCCAGGCGTGGTTTGGCAGAGGAAGCCGCTGGTTGCGAGCAGCTGTGTCAAGTTAACGGTACAAGGGAAGTGGGTTCGGAAGTCCGGCAGGTTGCCCTTCAAAATAAAAGCTTAATATTTTATTAGCGTTACTATTATTTGTACATTTTTTAATCTGAAGCTGAAAATAAATTGCTCTCGTGCTACTGCTAAAGATCTTTTACATATCAGCAAAATACTTTGAACCATGTAAGTTACATATTGTTAATATCTCAGGGAAATAAAGTATTTTGGCTTCGCCTTTAGGAGAAGTTAGAGATCTGCAACGTCATGGCTGGATCAGGTCAGTCCATTTTTATTCATGTAATCCAAAGTCAGTTGTGTCTGAATGTACAAGCAAAACAAGATGCAACATCTTAAATGTATCTACAAATTTATCAACATAAAAACTGATTCATCTACAGGAAGGTCGGGTCAGCTTGGTTTTTTTTTTCTATTACAAAATGTGGAATATTTTGGTTAAAATATAGGCTGGCCACAGAATAATTTCCCTTTTGTCCATATGGGGTAAGTGGCGGAGATATACACTTTTTCTGGTTCAGTTAGTAAGAAAGTACCAACATTGCAAGATTAGCAAACATCGTCTCACAAGGCAGAAAACTCAGAGCAGAACTGCACTGCTACTTTCACCTCTGTACTGCTGTGTCAACCTGAATTTCTCCCATTTTTCCCCTATATTGGGAAAACTCTGCCTTTAAAGTCCACTTTCAACCAATGATTAAACACTTTAATCTGATATCTCTTATGTAGAAATCATTTTTTTTCCATAGAAAAAAAAAAATCCATTTGTGGCCTTAAATCTTCCGCCTTTGCCTTACTGAGGGGGCGTCTACAAATGGGCAACTTTAGCCCCGCCCCATCTCTGCTCGCTGCCCCGTCATGTCCCGACTAGTCTACTGTAAGCTGCACAGTGTCAAGTTCCAACAGTGGAGTAATTCAGCCGCACATGTTTGAATCGTCAGGAAGAGGAGGAGGAGCTACACTTACGAGCTCACCTAAGCTGTTACATCACAGTGGTACGTTTCCGTTCTATCACGTTAAGCCACACCCACACAAGTTGTCAGGATTGGTTGATCAGGTTGTTAATGCAGAAGATCCGAGCTGTCAGAGTTGGTTTTTTTGGTCCGACTGCAGAATGAGAGCAGGAATACTGTGTCAGGAAGTTGACTGTTTCTTTCCATCATGATGTGTGTCGCAGTATATAAAACTCACCACATGGCCGCGTTCACCGTGTCAGCTGAGGTGGTCTTTAAAGGAGGGAGGTCACGTCACTGCCGCCTTTATTTTCATGGGTGTGGAGTAACACCCTTTTATTTTGAAAGTGACGCCTCCGGAAGTCGCGTTGTCACAGGTTGTTGGTCGGTGACGGAGCTGCTGGATTTGGTCACTGCACCTCCTGGCACTCAGTCCTCCAGCTGCCCCCGATCCGATCCGGTCCACATTAGCAGGTAAGGACACATTTCACTCTTCTTGCCGTCAGCGCCGC
This sequence comes from Mola mola, assembly GCA_001698575.1. Lineage (NCBI taxonomy): Eukaryota > Metazoa > Chordata > Actinopteri > Tetraodontiformes > Molidae > Mola > Mola mola. The sequence goes on from KV751417.1 coordinate 292,888, forward strand.
CCGTCACACGCACTGACTGTGCGTGACTGTGCGTGACTCTGCGTGACTGTGTGTTTTACTCCCTCACTGTTCCTTAAAGTTTGCCCGTGTTTTGGCGGCGCAGGTGCGTTGATGCGTAATTTTGCGCGTCAAGTCTTCGCTTGACGCCTGTGATGCGCTGATGGGAGGCAGCGGGGACGGGCTGCGGTGCGGCTGTCTCTCTGGCATGTGAAGGCATCCGTGAGCGTTAAATCAGAGCCGGGCCCGGAGCAGCAGGACGGGTTCGACCTGATCCGAGTGACAGCTGGACGTCACATCGCGCTGCTTGCTTTTTTTGTGCCTTTTTTTTCCGCTCCTAGACAGATCGCAGTGAAACTCAACCACTTCCCCCGAACCTGCCACGTTACCAGCACGTGAAGTGACGGCAACTTTATCGTGTTTTTATTCTTTTATCCAAATGCAATCTCTGAGCCTCTGTTTGCTTTGACACTTTAAGCGTTTCCTCCTCTGTTTACACTAAGATCTCTCCTCAAGTGCGTGTCGGGACAGTTTCACGTCGCTGGAAAATCCTGGAGTCTCATTCACACCCTGGTAGTGTCATCTGAATCCAAACTGACCCGATCTAACCTCACCGCAGCCACTTTCAAGCAAAAACACAGAACATTTGCTGTTTTTCTGTCCTCGTTTATGAGAGGAAATGTCTGAAAGCACAACAAAAGCACAGTGAACACATTAAATGTGGTGAAATCCTTATTCCCAATCATGCCAGGGAGGTTGTATTCTCTCACCGGTGGCTGGTTTGGATCTCACCAAACTGCTGGACGGAGGTCAACTAAATGTTCTGGAAGGATCTGAAGAACCGGTAACACTTTGGAGCGGATTAAGACGATGGGTTGGACCTGGAAGTTTTGGTTGAGACGAGTGCTGGGCCTCGTTGGGGGAGTTATGTGCTCAACAGAGAACCGTTCTATCGTTCCCAATTTTTTGGTCATATGAAAAATTTTTACTGGTTATTTTTTGCCATTTGTTTGGGACGGTTGTCCTTCGAAATTTGTTGACCGTCAGAAGAGCCGAAAGGTCGAGGAACCCAGGAGTAACGATCACGACAGTAATTGCATCGGACTGGATTTGTCTTGGCCGTTCACCGGCGAATGAGTGCAGACACAAAGTGGGGACAGGAAACGCAGCGCTCTTGTTACCAAATGAGGAATTTCAGACTCGGCCGCTCGCTGCTGCGCCGCAGGTGATGCGGTGAGGCAAGGTTCAGTTTTTGACAGTGGTGGCATTTTATGCAACTGAATACCTCATTTGACAGGGTGGGTATGGAATGAAGAAATGGTAGGTGTCTTTCGAAACGATACCGGCTCAGGTCTGACAAAACCTGTGGTTGTTTCTTACGTCAACGTCCCAACATTGCAGGTTTTTGCTGACTGACAACTTTTTCCACTTCCAAACCCCGAAGGCCTGTAAGAATGCTACCAAACTTGACTGTCGCGGCTCTGTAGTTTGTCTGCAGAAAGAGGCCTTTTAGTTGTGTTGCAACGCCTCTTTCCTCCTGCTGCAACACTGGTGGGGTAACACTCTGGCTGGTGTGGGTACCTGAGGAGGTTGTTGTAATATCCCTTACTGTATCTGACAGGCAGGAAGTCTGGACAGGAAGTCCGGGGCAACAGTGAAGAACTTTTCCCGATCTCTCAGTGCGCGGAGGCGTGTTCATATTTGAGACAGACCTGCTCTTCCAGTGTTTGTGTGCGGAATTTTAGCGTCATGGACAAAATTGGACAAAGTTGACTCACTTATTTTACTCCCGGGGATGCCGACTAATGGCTCGAGTGTTGTTGTGCACAGGTGGGACTCTGTGTGTGTGATTATATATTCATGTAATGACTCCTCCAGCAAACACAGTCCACAGCAAGGGAGTGCTTAATTGACTTTGTGGGTGTGTGTGTGCTCTTGGACTGAACACACGCACTGATAGGGGAGGAAAAAGAACTCAAGGGGCAGTGGGTGCGGTGGGAAAGGTCCGGCCTTTAGTCAGTATTGACAGCGGTGATATGCCGCGACTCCCAGGTACAACAGCAACAGACACCGGGGCTTCCAGCGCCATAAACTCAGAAAAACATTTTCTGTCACTGAAGGCCTGGTTAAGGTTTAGGCACTAAAACACACTTGTTAGGTTCAGGGAACAATGATGTGTTGCCACAAACATGGGTGCAACTGCTCCAGATGTATCATCAATGATCGCTAACATTTGGCCAGTTGGTTTTGGCCAAAGTTTCCACGCCCACTCCATCTCCAAAACCAGTGAGGAAATATAAAAGGGGTCAGCGTAAGTCCACTACCTGGATCATGACGACTGATACAGATACATCTGACTCCATCATATTCAAATGACGACACGGGTGCATCATTTTGTAGTGTCACCCAGAAACATCCGTATCTGAAAAGATGGATGACTTGTTTTTGGTCCTGTTTTAATTAAAAGTCTTTTTTTAAAATGCAGACAGATTTTGACTACAAATTTGTTGAAATCCACGTCAGTCAATATATTAACACCTGACGGATGATGATTGCACAGGTCTATCCGTGACCAAAACAGACACATCTTTATCTGGAGCCAGGCGCATCTTTTCTAGATAAAACCGCACATGTTAGAGTGACCTGTCCAAAACACACCTGTGCAGTGATCGCGGTGGTGTGACACACCCATCAAGCATTAATGAACGAGTGCTCAGAATGTGGAAAAGGGGAGCAAAGACAAACATTAAAAAGGTTTTGCACCAGAGTTTACTGTTTGCATTGATGAAGTAGAGGTCTGGGAATTGTTTTAGTCCTGAAACAGAGGAGACTGTGAAGTCTTCAGTCAGCTTACGTGAAGATAATCAACCAATGTGGGCTTACAGTTAAAGCAGAAAACTCCCAAATCTAACATAACAATCGGACACTGACTCTTCAAAAAGGCTTAAAGTGCAGAGTAAGATAACAGTTCCACATTTTTCCACCTGAAGCGCAGCTGAAATGTGACCAGAGCGCACAGTGACTCAGGGTTGGAAGGGATTGTGGTGCAAGCTAAAGGTCACAGGTTTGATTCTCTCTACAGCACCTTGTCAAGTCGAATCAGCTCTCGGGAACGAAGAACCAGCCCGCTGGGTTAAAAGTGTCTCTCGCTTCATTTCCCCACATTCATCTCCGTCTTGTCAGGAACTGTAGTGGTTGTGCGAGCCACATTCATCTGATGTATTATGGATGAGTTTCAAACACGGAAGTAACACAAAACTAATTGACCCGTTTTTATGAAATTTGTTGTGTTGGTAGGACTTGACCCAGTGAATAAAGGTAACAGTTTTCAGGAGAACTGGGGCAGATCTGTAACTTGATCCTGGATCTGGGTAATTGAAATGTATCCATCCATCCTTCCATCCATCCTCTTCTGCTTCTCTGGGATTGGGTAAGGAGGGGAGCAGGCTCAGCAGGGTATTCCTGACATCTCACTCCCCAGCAACACTTTCCAGGTGTTTTCCTGGGGGATCCCAACTTGTTTCCAGGCCAGATGGGATTTTATCCCTCCAGTGGATTCTAGGTCTACCATGGGGCCTCTTCCCAGGTCGCTGTGGGAGGTGTCCTACCCAGACACCCAAGCCACCCCGGTTTGGTGCTTTTGACACTGAAGAAACCTCACTCTCCAAACTTTCTTTGGCCGCAAAGCTTATGACTGCAGGTGAGGGTCGGAACGCAGAAGGATTAGTAAAGGGAGAGCTTCACCTTCTGGCTCAGTTCTCTCTTCACCACGACAGTCCGGTGCAACTCTTTCATTACAGCTGGCGCAAACTGCTTGTCCATCTCAAGCTCCATTTTCCCATCACTCGTTAACAAGACCCCATGATACTTCTCTGCTTGGGACAGTAACTTCACCCCCAACTCAGCAGCAGCAATCCACCCTTTCCCGCAGAGAACCATGGCCTCACACTTGGAGGTGCTGATCTTCATCCTCTTCCCAATCCAGTTACAAACTGCTCCAGTGTGTTTGCAGGTCTTGTACTGATGAGGCTAACAGAAGCACATCATCTGCAAAAAGGAGAGTGGTAATCCTAAGGTTCCCAGCACAGACACCCTCCTCGCTGCGGCTGTGCCTTAAGATCCAGGGAGAAGATGATGTCTAGTTCATGTTTGTCCTGGACTGGGCAAGGCAGATGGACGCCCATGAACCAAGATAAGATAAGATAAGATGTAACTTTATTGATCCCCCTTGGGAGAAATTCAGGTTGACACAGCAGTACAGAGGTGAAAGTAGCAGTGCAGTTTTGCTCTGAGTTTTCTGCCTTGTGAGAGGATGTTTGCTAATCTTGGAATGTTGGTACTTTCTTACTAACTGAACCAGAAAAAGCGCATATCTCCGCCCCTTACCCCTGGACGCGGATCCTTGATCTGGGTAAGTTTCAATTCCATCCATCCATCCATTTTCTACCGCTTATCCCGTTACCAACCATCCACACTCACATTCACACCTACGGACAATTTTTATTTTTTTTTTAGAGTGACCAATTAACTCACTAACCCCCAGTTTTGCATGTTTTTGGACTGTGGGAGGAAGCCGGAGAACCCGGAGAGAACCCACACAGACACAGGGAGAACATGCAAACTCCACACAGAAACGTCCTGACCCAGAATCAAACCCAGGACCTTCTTGCTGTGAGGCCACAGCGCTAACCACTGCACCACTGTGCCGCCCGAAGTTTCAATTCTCAAAACATGTTTTTAATGGTCCGATACTTTTAATGGTTAGATACTCCCACAAAAGAGTCAGTTCATCAGTTTTATTACCTCCTGGCAAAGCTGACAAAACTGACCTGACCACAGATCCCAAAGTGAAGCCACAACATCTGGGTGTCCCCTGGTGGCTGGCTGCAGTGTAAATCATAAACTCCTCCCCCTCCATGTTAGCGGATGGCACATGGGAGAAACTAAAAACTCTACTGCTCACGCACCAAATGATGTCACCAGCCCAAAATGGCAGTGCTAGAGTCTGGAATATTTTAGAGGGATGTAGCGGAGACACGGCGGCCATCTTTATTCACGCGTTTAACACGCAGTCCTTCAACAGAAATGTGACAAATTGTTACATCCAGACAAAAAATGGCTCCTGCAGAACACAGCCGCCCAGATGAGAGTAGTGATTCCACATGTCCTGTTGACTCACTTATTCATTCTCGTGATCTGACGTTATGTAACAGCGTTATGTTACAATGTGGTGCGGCACGTGGAAGCTGCTACAGGTCCGACCTGTAAGACTGCTGTCACAGCCTCAACCAGAAGGCCTCCTGCAGCCTGTTCTATGGAAGGACCACCGTTGGTTAAGTGTCGCATGGATATCCTCTGAACACGCAAAATGTCAATAGAGTCATGCTCTAACGGTGCAAACACACAGCTCGTGTCATGCGATCTGAAGCGGGATGTGTGTGCACCGCCGCCGCTCACTGTTTTCCACGTTGTCGTGGGTGTGTCGGCCGAATGCCGAAGATGTCTCAGTAAATTGACACACACACGCTCTCATTGTGTCGTGCCGCTGGTTGCAGGAATTAACGTTCATCCAATTAGGAGCGACATGAGTCTTCTCCTCCTTAAAAGGAGAGTACGTGATCCAACCTGCCACGATTAATCGATTAGTGATTTAACATGTTATTAATTGTTCCTGATGTTTTTTTTTGCTGATTTCAGTTTCTTAAATTTTTTTTTCAAATTATTGGGATATTTTAGATACAGCATTATGAAAATAATCATTAATGAAACAAATCCTTTGTAGCCTTTTGACTGGATTTAAATAAAAACACCCACACATATATTTACAACACAAAGAGAGCAAGTGTGTCACAAACTGATGATCCTGATGTGTTCATTCACCAAACTGAAAAAATTTTTCGTTTTTCATCTTCACTCTTGTCCTGAATATTTCCTGTAGACGAGCTTCACGCTTTTGCATATTTATCTCACCTGCTGTCGAGTGAAAGACTCTCGAGCGCTGAAATGTAATTAATTTTGTACTGATGTTGTGTTATTTTTAAAAATGAAAGGAATTAAAGAAAAAATAAACTATTGAAGGATCAAATCACCAAGAATTCCACACAAGGATGTCCCTCGCCTCACTTCATGTGAGGTACTGTGAGCTCGCTGTGACAGATGTTAGGATGCTGCGGCAGATGTTAATTTGCTGTGGCTGATGTTATCTAGCTGTGGCAGATGTTATCTAGCTATGGCAGATGTTAGGATGCTGTGGCTGATGTTAGCTTGCTGTGGCAGATGTTATCTGCGTATAAGTGGCAGAAGTAAACAGCTTTTGCAGACGTGAGCTACTCGTGGCGGTTGTTGGCTCGTAGTAGCAGCACACATTTATCTGATGATTTTCGTAGACACGGTAACTGATCCAGTATCTCAACAGTTGGGCAGGATCACCATCTTCTCTGGTTGACAGTATGTGGTGTATATAATGTCTGTACTACTACATTTGAGATATGATATGTAAATGAGTAGACGCTGTAATGATTAGATTGTTATTTTGTTGTGAAATGCACCTTTAGACAATAAAGGCAATGATTAAAAAAACACACTGAGGTCTTTATCATGACAACATGTTGTCTTGCATATAGAGTAATTAAACTATAAAATAAGTTATATCAACACACACGGGGATTCGTCCACTTGTGCTGTAATGTGACTCCTCAGTACATGACGGATGCAGTAGACAGAGCTGTCCACTAAGTGGCGCATAAAGCCTTCACGCTGGCTGTACTCATTGGTTTAATGTAATGAGTCACCTTCAGGCTCCAGGTGTGAGCTCGGGTGAAGTGTCGGTCGTCATGAATCAGCCTGTCGTCCTCGTGTCTTCTCTGCGTCCCGCCGGCTTCCTGCCGTCCTGCGGCCACTGTTTGGTCTGCTGGTAAATCACTTCACCAGCGCCTTGCTTCAGCCTGCACACCAGCTGAGGTTGAGAAAAACACGAAATGGGTCACATTTTGGATGATTTAGGAACACTGAAGTGCATTTTATCTTTCTCATAAGACTAAGATTAGCCAGGAATCCCAACAAAGAGCTGAGTCACGGTACAGATGAGGAGTCGTTATCTTCCCATGTGATCTTGTGTGTTTTGCAGTATTTGCATTCATTTTTTTTTAGGTTGTGCCTCGCCTTTGGGGGGGGTGTTTGTCATGCATTTCCTTGCAAGAGAAGTTAAAATGTAAAACACTCTTTGTTTTTTGGACCTCGCAACTTGTCCCTAATTTGTTTCATCCTTGTTGGATCAGCCCGAACCACAACAAGGCAACAAGCAGTAAATAAATTACCAAATCTCCTGAGGGGAATGTAAGAGTAATTTTAAAAGGAATTAGAAACACTCTGCTGATTATTGTAATAGGCTGTTTTCTCAGACACAGGGTGAAGTATTTCACATAGCCGTGTGGATTCCTCACCTCTCAGTTTTCAGTTTGGCGTCCTCACAGGTCCAATTTATCCAGAACTTTTACTGCTTTAGCAACTGTGAGCAGGTGAAAACTCTAAACAAGGATGTGCTTTACTGTGATCTTGGCAGTGCAGCTTTCATTAGGCCATCCCATAAAAACTCCAGTGGTTTTGGGTGCATATATGAAACAGGAGGGAGGAAATAACTGTGTAAACGAGGCGTTTAAATGAATTCAGGAAGTACTTTGTTGCAATTTAAGGGGAGATTGTGCACAATATTTGCTTCCTGTTGCCTCCTCTAGTGTGTTCGGATGTGTTCTCGTGTGGGCGTGAGTCCGAACGTTTCGGCCCCTCTCAGGAATGTCAACAATGTCTCGCGGGGGGGGGCTGGAGTCTATCTCAGCATCTTGGGGCGAAGGCGGGGTCACCCTGGACAAGTCACCAGTTCATCGCAGGGCTGACATATAGAGACAAACAACCATCCACACTCACATTCACACCTACGGGCAATTTAGAGTGACCAATTAACTCACTAACCCCCAGTTTGCATGTTTTTGGACTGCGGGAGGAAGCCGGAGAACCCGGAGAGAACCCACACAGACACAGGGAGAACATGCAAACTCCTGACCCGGAATCGAACCCAGGACCTTCTTGCTGTGAGGCGACAGCGCTAACCACTGCACCACTGTGCCACCCTGATTCTTGCACATGTATATGTATATTTTCTTCACTTGTATATATTGTTTATAGGATTTTTCTGACTGTGTGTGTATGTGTCGTCTTGTGTGAAGTGTATTTGTTGTGATTAATGACTAAATGTTTTAATTGCTGATGTAACACTTCAATTTCCCCTTGGAGATGAATAAAATACTCTATCGATCTATCTATCTGCAGAAGAAGTCACACGTGTTCTCAGGATTGATTTATCCTGATAATGTCGCCTCTGGTGGTGACAATATGAACTGCAACAAATAAGGGCAGAGCTCTTTGAGGATGTGAGGGATTTGTTGCAATGTTTCATTCTAAAAATGGCAAACAGTTGCATATTTTGAGCTATTTGAATGTTAAGTTTCTGTTTTTGCTACTGGACTGGATCATATGACTGTGGAAGTTAACGTGCATCTGGTTGTTTGCGACTCCGTCCATCTCGGCTGAGCGGTAACATTAGCCAGCTTAGTAAGCCTCTCGTCCACGGAGAGAAAGTAGCTCCTCCGTGGATTGTCGACCCGGGCTGTGACTTCTGACAGACACATCGCTTTGGAGTTATTCAAATGTGCCTTTCTGGCATTTTGAGCAGTACAGATGACGTGTCATCTGGATTCCATCGTGCCGGAGAGAAGGCAGACGTCTCCACAGCTGATGTCTCTGTGAGAAAGTGCACACTACTTACCCGTGCCTCTCAACTTGAGTCTGTTATTGTTAATAGAAAAAATGTTTCAATTTTATTAAATGATTTTGTTTATTGATCACGATATTATATCATATTTAGTCCATTTTCCTCTCTGGGGAAGTTTGCTCCTGTAGATCTCAGGCACAGGAGAACCACGTGTTGCTGGTTTCAGAGTGAACTGTCCCTTTAAAGTGTTGGATTTTCAGGATCTGCTGATTGATAAATTCAGACTGAAATGAGAAGTTGGTGACAGTTTCTTGAAATGTCACAAAGCCCCTTTAAGCACAACAGGTTATGCAAACAGGAAGCCCCTCCCCCCTTCTGTCATTGGCTGTCTTCAGGCTCCTGAACGCCCCGTCTCCTCCTGCCCGGCTGAGCTCCCTCCTCCTCCTGCTCCTCCTCCTGCTCCTCCTCCTGCTCCTCCTCCTCAGTGTGCTGCTGCTGCTGCTGCATGCTCCTCCTGACCTCCCACACTGTCCGGGCTCTGTGATCAGGAGGCTCTTTAAACCACGACTTCTGCTGCTCCCGCAGCAGGAGCAGCAGGAGGAGGAAGAGCACGAGGAGAGTGCTGGTTCTGGTTCTGTTCTGTTCTGTGACTGAGAGAGTTCCAGGCAAAGAGACGGGGCAGGAAAGGGAAGGCGTGTTGATGAGGATGAAGGGTTTCCCTCAGCCTCCGAGGGCTCAGGTCAGTGGATACCCTCACTGTGTGTGCGTGTGTGGGGTTTATCAGTCCAGTGTTTACTTTATCAGCTGGTGTGTAAATATAAAAGCATAATAAGGATCCTAATTAACATCCTCTGAATGCTTATTTTCAGCCTATAGCTCATTCTAGTGTAGGATTAACTGTCAAAAATCGGTAACGTGTTAAAATCTGAGGACTTCCTCCACTACTGGTCAAAAACATTTAAAGGGACAGTACGCACCACTGAAGTAGTCTTGGTGCGAGTTGCCTTAAATAAAAAAAAAAAAAATTAGTGGAACTAGCATTTAAAACTGACATTTAAATAGCTGAAACTAATTCAACTAACAAAGTTCATGTTTTCAAAAAGCTTTGAGCTCATTTTTTTGCAGTTCACAATGTCACCACTAGATGTCAGAGAACAGCCAGTTCTCCTGAGAAGACATATTTCCTTCCGCGCGATGATATGATGTCGTTCAGTAGCAAGACTAACTTCCAAAAAAAAGGAAAATAATCATTCAATAGCTCAAACTAAAAAAATGTACCATTTTAGCTTGAAAGTACGTAACAAATTCATCCCGTTTTCAAAACGCTGTGACCTGATTTGTTGCACTTCATATTGTCACCACTAGAGGCGATATTATGGCGATAAGTCGATCCTCCTGAGGACATGTGTGACGTTTTACAGTCTTTGATTTCCTCTGCAGATGTCAGAGAAGGTTGAATATCTCTGTGAGTAAATGTTGATATTGCAGACAAGTTAACGAATTGCTCTCCTTTATTAAACATTTGCTCTATTATGACGCATTTGAGTCACAGCGAGTTAATGATAACGGCTGTTTCTTGTCCACCTGGGACGCTCAGAAACATCTTATCGGCTCTATAAATCAGCAATCGGTGAATTATCGGCCAACATCTGATCGATGTGGGTGGAGGAATGTCACTGATGACGGACAGCTTACAGGCGTTTAAGAGCCTGTTTAAAAAATGTCGGAAATTTAACTTTTAAAGTAAAGAGGAAGTAAATGTGAAGCGGCTTGATTTTATTGGTTTTTGGAGTGTGTGTGAGGGAGAGAAAGGTTTTGATTATAAGATAATCCTTTATTGATCCTCACAGGGGGAAAATGGTCCATGTAAATAATAATAAATAAGTAAAATGAAAATAGAAAGTAGGATTAAACAAAATCAGTAACAGTTCAGTGCCAGAGGATGAAGAAATAAAGTGTGTGTGTGTGTGTAAGAGAGAGAGAGCTCAACAGCCTGCCACCTGGCTGATGAGTGACGCTGTGTGTGTGTGTGTGTGTGTGTGTGTGTGTGTGTGGGGTCCACACTGTACCCAATTAATGTGAGTGCTCCCCGGGCTGAGCACCGTGCACACACACGGGTCTGTAATAATCATCTTAAAAGGAAATTTGCTTTTTCAACGTCGGTCAGGAACCAGCCAAACTTCCTGTTGCCGCCGTTTTAAAGGAGAACTCCGCTATTTTCCAATCTGAGTCATTTCCTCAGACTCTAAACTTTCGCCAAAAACATCCCTTTTCAAAATGACTCTGTTATCACGGAGCTCGGCCGCTGGAGGTGATTGAGCTCGACACGGCGACGCTGTCGACACTCGCGGTGGTGTCTGACAGTCGTGTGTGTCTGACTCAGTAACTAGAGTTACTGCATTAAACCAAAGCGCCACTGTTTTCAAACGTATCTGTTGATTTACTCCAAAGTATTTATTCCAAACTCTTCTCACGTGGTAAACAATCTGACATTACTTTGGATTAAGTCTCCAGGAATCTGGGTTCGCTGACACCAAACCTTCTCGATCGTATGGTATCAGCGGTTTGATAAGAATCCTCATTTCTTACACGGATTTGTGGTCTCACATCCTGTTGTCAACTGTGGGACTGACTGTAGTTTTAAGCTTTAGACGCTTTCATGTTGGTTAACTATAGATCGTTTGATCATTTCCTGGCGACTCTCGAATGTTTTCAGTTTCTAATCAAATGCGTTTACAGAAATCACATTTTCTTTTTCTCTGTGTATTCAGGAATTCTTGATTCTTGCACTGTTTTTTTTTCTTTAATCTCATCTTTATTGTTCCTTTTATTTTATTCGTCATTTTGTTCCAATTTGATGTCTCTTTACTGTTATTTTTACTGTTAGTTATGTTCTTTTATTCAAATTGTCAGTGTCTGTTTTGCATTTTGCATCTCTTCTCTCTTTCATCTCTGAACTCTAATCTGGTCTTTCTTCTGCTGTTTGGCTGCTTTTGCTTTGTCCGTCAAAGTGCTTTGTAAAACCGAGAGTAGAATTATTATTGGCGTGATTCATATTTTTAATATGATCCTAGAACAGGTTCAACGTTTCAGACGGTCGGCTGAAAAGCAGCTCGATGAATCCCGGGAACCATGATGGGAAGTTGTGATTCCCACTTCACAGGCTGCAGTCTTCAATTGTGTTCGGTGCTGATTATTATTCCCTCTGCAGACCACAGACAAAAGTTGTGCTGCTCGGCTGCTGTAGTTTAATCAGTTTAATCTCTGTTACTCCCCCTGCATCACCGGTTACACCAGCAGCTATTGTGAGACGCCTGCAGACACGCCTCCGACGCACTTTCACACACTCTCAGTACGTCGCAGAGAGACAAAGGGAGACGCGCAGGCGGGGCTCGGCCTCCTGCCGGCACATTTGCATGTGGTTCTCTTCTGTTTGCACTTTCGAGGTGTGAGCTGTTTGCTCAACAGTGCGCTGAGGGAAACTTTAGGTTAATGTTTCTGCGCATATTTTGCATCAAGGCATCGTTTGTACTCACGTGTGATGATGGAGGTCAGCGTGACTGATGTGGCTCAATACAAGATTAATGAATTGGAATTTTCTGACTTTTCCCCCGTTTGAGAGACGGAATCACATCATTGTGAAAAAGGTGAAATATTCCCAAAATCGTGTTGATTATCTTGTCAGTTTTGGAGAGAAACGGAGTCCCGTCATGATCTCGGCATCATTTCAAACACTGACATGAATGTTAAATATTTGCAGTTGGCAGCGGTTCCGACTATTTTTTGCCATTCTCATATTTTCAATAACACTGTTGACTTTAGACGTGTTGTAACGTCTAAAGTCAACAGTGAAATTTAAAGAAAGATACATCTAATTCACATTTTTATCTACAGAAATAACCAGCTCCTTCGTTTTGATCCATCAGGTCAATTGAGCAGCCGTCTAACATGTTCATTCGTGTGACTCTAATTAAAGGTAACAGCAACATTCTGACAATTTGGCTCCTCCTCGTTTCATCCAAACTTCCGTGACGTCAGACGGTAATTAGAGCTGCTCATATTCATCATTTTAATCACTGATTAATCTGCTGATTATCTTCGAAATTGTCAAAAAAGTAGTGAAAAATGCACATAACTTCTTTACAAATCACACCTTCAGATCTTTACTTCAACTGACAGTGAAAAACCTTTGAAACAGCTATTGTCAAAACCGAGCTTTAGAGGAGTTTCCCTTCAATCGATTAGAGTTGGCAGGCGCTGGCCTTGTTTGGTGTGAATCGGCTCCCTCTCTGGCTCTGTGACGGAGCCGTGGAAGCTCTGTGGGCTTCAGCGCCGTCGAGGGCCTGCGGTCGCCCGCTGGTGTCGCCTGCACGAGGAAGTGAAAGGAGACAGACCACAGCCGTTTACCACAGTTGAAACTCTCAGCAGAACCCAAACGTGCACTTTTTTCTTCTTATCTCCTTCCAAATTCATTCTGGAAGGTTTTTAAAGAGTTCTTCAGGAAGGAAATTCTCCTTGAACGTTTGGTCGATGAGGCGAATAATTGAGTTTTAGTGGCTGAGCTGCTTTTTGAATAAATGTCAGATTTTTGATTTATGAGCGTGATGAATTTGATTTTATTCTGGGCTATTTTTAAATGTCGTTGCAGGCTGTGAGTGATAAGCAGACACCCGATATTAGAGGAACCCGCCTGTAAGCTGTGACGGTCAGAAAGCCTGAGCCTGCTCCCTCTGCATCAGAATGGCTCTCTTGTTTTAGTGTCCAAGCAGTGCAGCCATATTGTTTATAAACCAGAGGAAATATTTCACAGAATTATTCTAAATGCACTAAAACTTTGAGGACCTTTATGTTTGGTCGGCCAACTGTGAAGACAAGTACAAAACAGCTGACGTAGTGCTTCCCATGTAAACACCTGAATATACAGTGGAAGGGGTGGCTGCACAGGACTGCGCTTCATTATGGGAAGTGACGCCAGAAACGTCCTCTGTTGCCTATTTAGATGTTCTGTTTGTTTCATTTTCAACGTGAGATTTTTGCCACCGGACGAGTTTATATTTAAATTTGACAAGCCAGAACGTCTGTGAAACAGCTGCTTTATGATTGGCTGATTGGCTTTCATCGCATCCTTAATGACAGGTTACGTGCTAACCTGTTGTCCTGTGCAAACGCCCCGTTTTCTTCACATTCAGCTCAGTTATTGTGAAAATCCCTCCGCTCGATCGGGTTCACTCATGAACACGCGCACATTCATTGAGGAACGTGGTTTTAAAAAGGTCTCTGCTTCCTGCTGTTTGGATTAGTGTTTCTCATCTGAGGTTGTGAAGGTAAAACGGTTCAGACGGAGCAAGAACAGAAAGACGGAGCCCTGAAAAGGTCATAAGGAGTGAAGAAACTCTGTTGGACTGATGCTGGATAAGAAGGACGAGTTCGGACAAAAACAGTCCACTTCCTGAAAAGTGGACTGTTTTTTTAAAGCACCTGAAAGAGGCGTCATAGAGGTAGACCGACCGTTCCAGCTGGCCAATTAAATGGCGATAAGATCTTAATAAGAAACAATCTCATTGGCAGAACTCTATTGTGATGGACAGATCGGTGGACACGATACCCTGAAAATGGCTGATGTGCAAACATTTAACAGCAGCGTTGGCATAGATTGGACACATAGTCATGGAGATATGGCTGAAAATAGCAATTATGTATATATTTTCCACCAAAACGCCACCTGCTGGCCAATCCTGACGTCAGAAAATGCTGAAAATCTAATCAGCTCCAGGTTGCATTTGGCTTAGTGGTGCTAATCATCCATAATATCTGACATTTTCTGGAATATCATAAGAAGAATTTACCTGCATATTTTTATAGTTGGTCTGATCAGTTCCAAATTAAATTACTTGGACTCAGATGTTCAGTTTTTCATTTCTGCCAGCGTCAAACTTCCTCACTGGTCTGTATTTGGGGAATAATACAGGGCCATTAATCAGCCGTTGGCCTTTCCCTGCTTCAAGTTGTCTTTAACCTATAGGATCGTCTAAATTTGATTGGTCAACCTGTCGACAACATTCAGTCGTCTCTCTGACATTAAGCGTTCAGAGTGACAACAATCCGATCATCTTGCTTTGGCAGAAAAGCGTGTTTTCATGTGGTTTCCAGGGTCTCGGAGGTGGGTCACCACCCTGCTGTAGTTACTCATCTCCACTTCCTGTTCAGTGCCACAGCTGTCAGCAGTTAAACATTCACTCTGCTGCTTCACATTTGCCCTCCCGGCTGGATTCTACTCGTCATTAAATTCTTATTTTGCAGGAAAACGCTTTGACGTTTGTCTTCATTTTTGGTTTTTCACCGCTTTCTGTCCGTCGGTCGGTCGGTTGGTTTGATAGCAGGATTTCTTAAGAACTGCCGGGTGGACTGACCTTGATGGGAGGATGGGGAGTCGGCCAAGGAAGAATCAGGAATAGATCCATATTACTGCAATAATTGTGGATGCTAAAGTGGCTTCCATACTATTGGCTTCCTCTGACTCTTTATTGTTATTATTATTCCACCTCGCCTGTTGAAGCCCTTGAAGTTGACTATGGGAATATGTTTTCCTCATTTCTACATTTTATACTTTTAACTTCAGCCTTTTCTGGCAACAATAATACATTTGTGTCTTTCTTCGACGTCTTTAATGTTGTGCATAAAACATAAAGGACGTCAAAGACGATAGAACGTCAACGTCAACTTGCATTGTGTAGCTCATGTATTGTCTGGCTCTTCGTATCACTCTTCTGCAATCTAGCAAACGCTTTCAGCAATCAGCATCCACACGCCAGGAAATGCAGTTTTTCTAGTTGTTTGGGTCGATGGTGCTCAGGAATTTGTGGTAGTCATGCTCAGTATTTGGTAGAAGCAGTGCACATAATTACCTCCACCACCGATTTATGTTTTGTATTTGTTTGTGAACAGCGTAGCTCAAAATGTTACCGATGGGTTTTGTTGAAATTTTCTGGAAAAATGGGAAAAGGAACCAGATCTTTTAGTTTTCTGGTTAATTTTTTATGCCTTTTTGAACATGTGTTCTTCCTTTTCCTCTGATTTTTGTCCTCTATGGTGCTGCTGTGACTTTTCATCTGCGACGTCTTGAATGTCTTTTACGTTCCATGAAAGTTACTGAAGAAAGTGGCAGCCAAATATTCACATTGAATTAATGTTAGTTGCAAGTTTGAAGCCTCGTCACTTACCTCACTTTAGCAACTTAAAAACGTAACATAACATAAAGACATTAAAGGAATAAGGTCACAGCGGCACCATAGAAGACAAATTCAGGGGGGAAAAGGAAGAATATAATTTACATAACAACAAAAGCAAAAAAACCCCAAAAAGTCCCCGATCCAGATCGTCTGGATCGGGGACTTTTTGGGGTTTTTGGGGATTTTTGGGGTCAAAATCTAACTGACTTGTTTTCCCGCCGAAAATCTTATCAAAATCCGCCCAGATCTCTTATTCGGTACATAAGGGTTAGTGTTAAGCAAACGCGGGCAGAAACGTGACCTCTGTTCCCTGGCAGAGGTCATTCATCTATGAAAGCAGGAATCTGTCCGTCTGCGTCGTGGGAAAGCCGTTCGTCACACTGACTCCAAACTCGGCAACTGTGCTGCTGATGACCCGGCGATGTGCACTGGGATGATCCGTAACATTCACAACTAGCTGCTTCACAATGAAACACACATTTAGCTACCTTAGCTTTGGTGTAACTGACAGCGACGTTAGTTAGTCAGTGTCACCTGCAGCTGGGCGAACAGAGCTGCTCATGTAGGTGGAGCTTTAAACTGGGGCTCAAGAGCCCAAAGTATTTCAACACATTTGATTTGATGTTTGTTCTTTGACCGAGACTTCAGTCGTGTTGACCGGCTCAACAAGGCCAAACATCACCACCAGACTGTGTGTTGGTAAACTACACAGAATTTTAACGATTATCCCTGCTCATTAAATTCACCACGATTTTGGTGTGCCTCCAGGTGAGCCCTGGGCTCCAGACTGAGTGCTAGCCATGCTGAAGGCGTCCGAGCCGACCTCCAGCACGCTGCAGCTGGTTGCTAACGATATGACCGACATCATGGAGAAGCTGGACACCCACGAACTGGACCTGGACGACGGGTTGTACGACACGGTCGACGCCAGCACCACAGGTGTGCAGCCGTTGTCTGTGTGGCGTTCGTGCGCCTTCTCTCCGTGTCTGATTCCTCACGTTTGTGTTTCTGCAGGGGAGCATTTGTCCTTCACGGCGGTCTACCACACCGTGGGCTTCAAGGAGCCCGAGGCCAAAGTCTTCCTGTCGCGTCCAA
>KV751417.1:310010-338033 GCA_001698575.1 Mola mola
CTTCCACGCCACCACACAGAGGAGCGTCAACAAGGTGCCTCACATTTCAACAAATACAGTCAAAGGCTTTCTGTACTGATCAATCTGTAGAGTATTTTATCAGAAATGTATCTTTTCTTTGGTTCAAAACCCAAAGAACCAAAGAGAAGCAGCAAATCTGTACTTTGAAGATGCCGTAAACAGCAAATGTTTTCTGCTCATCGGCTTTTCGATTAATTGACCAGCTTAATTGCAGCTCTGATAGATATTATTTATAATTCAGTGACATTGATGATTAAGTTAGTCTGCTGAAATCATGCTCACAGTCACCGTGCCAACATCCTGACTGTAAAGGCACAGTTTTCTCTTTCTGATCTTATCTGCGATGGTTTTTGT
Source organism: Mola mola (assembly GCA_001698575.1). Lineage (NCBI taxonomy): Eukaryota > Metazoa > Chordata > Actinopteri > Tetraodontiformes > Molidae > Mola > Mola mola. The sequence goes on from KV751417.1 coordinate 310,386, forward strand.
CCATCTTGTGAGTTCTGCTGTGGATTTGAGCTGTTTTCGGCCGTGATTGCGCAACCTTTCCCCTTGTTATGGTCGTGGCTTAAACGGATTTGGCAGAATGTTGGTGCTTACCTTCAGTGTGACACAAGGATGAAGTGATTAACTCTTGGATCTGGATTCTGAATCTTGATCGGGATTAAATTTCAAACATGGACACAACTCATGTTGGTCTCACATCAATGAACCCATATGTGCATTTTGGGAGGGATCCGTACCCAGATCTGGATCTGGATCTGGATCTGGATCTGGGTACGGAAAGTGAGTTGCTGTTTATTGTAAAAAGACATTTTCAGTCATTTTTTAAGCCAAAAGCGTGAAACCTTTGCTAGTTTAAGCCTCGGAAATTTCATGTTTTTTGTGCTTTTCTTCCTCATTTCTTTCACTAATTTTTCTTTTAATAATTTAAAGGAATAAAAGTATCACTGGACAGCTACGTACCCTGCTTAAAGGCTCCTTCGCACCAATCACAAACACATAATTGCTATTTGAAAATGGCAACTGAGCGACCGTTTGAACAGAAAACGTGACTGTCAGTCTGCTGTGTGTGCAGGCGATGCCGGCGGTGTACAAGATCGAGCTGAAACACGGAGAGTTTACATGGCTGGTGAAGAGGAAGGAGAAACACTTCTTAGACCTCCACAGAGAGCTGAGGACCTACAAGACCTTCATGAGGCTGCCGCTGCCGACACGCAGGTTGACCGATCCATCCATTCTTTTGTTTTCTTATCATGAACAAAAAGTAATGAAAAACGGCAAAACGTCAGCACCTTATTTGGAATTTTTTTGCCTCCCAAGATCATCTTGCACAAAAGGCTTCCAAGCCAAAGTTAGCATGATATTTAAGGTCCTTGACCCTCAAAACTCATGTCTGAGATGTGGACTTTTGTTGATATATGCAGTAGTTCTGATGTTATCCCCGAAAAAACGAACTTCCTTTAATGGCGGAGTTCTGGATTTGATTAGAACATAATCTCATCATATTGTCACCATTTGGTCGGGATAATGGGTTGTTTACCTTGATGTGTTTATACTCTTTAGCTTCGAGCATTTCTGAAGTTATAAGCCAAAACATCAAAACGTGCCCAATAGTTCCCCCATTGTTAAAAATCCCTTAAAAAGTTCCTGGATTCAGAATAAGATCCAGATCCGGGTTCTAAGTTATTTAAGATCCACCTCTTTTTTTTTGTTGCAAATCCATCCAGTTGGTTTTTCATAATCCGACAACAAAGCTCACAGACGGGAAAACACAACCTCCCGGTTTGAGGTAATAAAAACTAAGAAACAAATAGTAAAACCAGGATAATCTCCTGTGTTTTAAAGAGATTTAAAGGAGCTCAAAACTGTCGCTGGTCCTGACTTTGTTCCTCATCAGTATAAAGAATCTCATTTTGTGGTATTTTATCATTTTCGTCTCACATTTTAGAAAATGTCTCCTGCCTGCTCATTAAAGTCTGTGATTCTTACGTTTTGTTCGCAGGATTTTCTAAAATCTGCGAGTATTTAATTTTGTCAGGAACGTTACAAAGTGGCGCTTGCGCATCGTACGGTGAACTCATCCACTTCATGAATAACAATAACATAATCAACTCAGGTTCTGTAACTGAATTTTCGATGTGTTATCCTCCCCTCGAGCTTTTCTACCGCTGAGTACACAACCAGGTAAACACTGCGGGGCTTTTGTCGCTCCTTGCGTGATCTGGATTCTCTCGGGTTTTTGTTAAGTCTCAGCAGCTTGGATTAGCAGTGCAAACAGAAGGAGACGGACATTACGGTTCCGCAGTCCGGATTAACTCAGAACGACTTTAAAAGTTGCCTCACTTTCGCTCCTCTGCTCTTCGTGTCGTCATTTCCCGTTCGGCAGCCACACGGTGAAGAGGCAGACGGCGGCGAGGAGCGAGGCGAGGGAGATGCCGAACCTCCCCAGAGGACGAGGCGGCGACGAGCTGGGAAGAGAGGAGCAAGTCTCCAGCCGCAGGGTGCGTCTCTCCCGAACTTCTCAATCAGCGGCGTCTCTTGACGTCTCTTGTTTCACCGCCGATGATGCTGATGATTCTCCGATATGCATTTGTTCCAGAGACAACTGGAGGATTACTTGAATAACCTGCTGAAGATGAGGATGTACAGGAACTACCACACAACGGTGAGTCGGGAAACTTGGAAACCCTGGAGAAGATCGGGGCCAGTTCAGGGTTCTGGGCTTTGAGATCTTGTTTTGAAAGAGAAACGGTATTTAGCATTTTTGTCTCTCTGTCAGGTGGAGTTCATTGATGGGAGCCAGCTGTCGTTCATCCACGATCTGGGACCGAAAGGCTTGTAAGAGCAACTCAGAATCACCACTGAAGAAGGAGTTGCTCCTTTGGTTTCATGGCTGCTGTGTTGGGTATGAAATCGATCTTTTGCCCTTTCAGATGGACATCGTCTCTCTTGTCTTTCAGGGAAGGGATGGTGCTGAAGCGATCCGGCGGCCATCGGATCCCCGGGTTGAACTGCTGTGGTCACAACAAGATGTGCTACCGCTGGTCCAAACGGTCAGTGAGCACCGGCAGACGCACGTTTCGATTGGAATGTTAGCAGAGATAGTTGGAGTCATCAGTGCTGCCCGAAGGGAGGCGGGGCAGCGGCGGAGCGGCCCATGGAGGGGACGATCACGGCAGATAGGCATTGTCGTGCTCAAAGTTGTGAGGTTGCCCTCTGAACTCAGCTTCTAAACTGTCTGTGCAGCTGGCTGGTGGTGAAGGACTCGTTCCTGCTCTACATGAAGCCGGACTCGGGGGCCATCTCCTTCGTGATGCTGGTCGACAAGGAGTTCAGCATCAAGATGGACTCCAAAGACACGGAGACCAAGCACGGCGTCCGCATCGACAGTCTGTCCAGGTTTGTCTGGCGCATGATTCCTCAGGTTGTGGCAGCTCTGTTAGCTCTGAATGGGTCAACTGGCCCAACTCGATGTACTCAGTGAACAAGTGAATGTGTGTAATGATGATCCAAGTGGGTCGGAACTCTGCACTTGAGTCCAGTTTGACCACAGGGAACACAGAGCTGCTTTTCTTGCCAGCTTTGGCCAAACGAAATGACGATAACAGACATTCTCTCCACAAAATAAGATTATTGTCACCAAAGTCAGAGAGGTTGTGTTTTAGTAATCGTGAGGCTCCGCCCCCAGAAACACCAAGAGGTCAAGGTCACTGTGACCTCACATCAGTCCCGTTCTGGTCATATGTCAGGGACGCTTCTCGGGATTTTTCGCAAATTTGGCTCCAAAGTCCAGTTGGATTCAAGGATGAACTGATTCGAGTTTGGTGTTCGGGGGTCAAAGGTCAAAGTCAGTCAGGCTAATTAAGTCTTTGGTTCTGTTGCTTTTGAGCTTCAGGTGATTGAATTAAACCTTTAGGTGTGTGTGCGTGCGGCAGGTCCCTGGTGCTGAAGTGCAGCAGCTACAGACACGCCCGCTGGTGGGGTCAGTCCATCGAGGGCTTCGTCGAGCGGCACGGCTCGGCCTTCCTCACCGACCACCGCTTTGGATCCTTCGCCAGACAGGAGGAGAACATCCCTGCCAAATGGTAACCACGGCAACCACGGCAACGGCACTGTCCAAGACAGTGCAGCTGATTTTGTGCTGCTCTTTTCTGTGATTCAGCCTGAATAATGCGCCTCAATGAGAGAAATGTTACCTTAAAGGGAGTTAAATTGGAGACAATGTGTCTGTAGTAACCTGACACACAGAGGTAAAGTGAGCCTCACCTGTGTCCCTGCCGGGCAACACTATACGCTCTGTGCGTCTACACACAGCTGGAGTCCAGCAGAAGACAACTCAATGAAAGAACAGACGAGGGCTGAGTTTTCAGGTTGTTTCGCTGTCTGAACAGGCGTGTGTGTGTTTTACAGGTATGTGAATGGGAAATTGTACATGGAGGACGTGGCTGAGGCTCTTGAAGAAGCCAGAGAGGAAATATTCATCACAGACTGGTGGTAAGTGTGAGAGGTTTTCTGTTCAATCACATCAGTTACAGTCTGAGGCTCAGACCAAACACACACGTGTAAAACTGACGAGTGTGTGTGTTGAACCGTGTTTGCATTACAAGCGTACTGTACGTATTTTTATCTTCAATGAAGTACTCTTGACCAAAAGAGCGGTGATGTAGAACAATGAAATGTCTCTCTGTTTTGCTTCTGGATTGAAGTTCTGGTTTTTGGTATTTTTTCATGCTTTTTCGATTGAAAATAGAAATGCTAAAGAAGTTTGAAACCAATCATTATCTGCTCACTGATGAAAAGCACGTTTGACCTAGTTTAAAGATGTAAAAACTGTAAAATTGACCACAGATAAACACTGAGTTATGCTAGCACGGCTAGCTTAGCGATTAGCTTCAGGGCAGCAGCCAGGATTTCCGCGTCTGCATGATGTGTCCTCCAGGTTGAGTCCCGAGATCTTCCTGAAGAGGCCGGTGGTGGAGGGTAACCGCTGGCGTCTGGACTGCCTTCTCAAACGCAAAGCGGTGAGCAACAAATTGTTTCCCCTTTTTGAAACGGTTAGTTAATACTCACGAGATGTTTCCCTGAATAAATAAAAACCCCAACCTTAATTCCAGATGTGACACAATAACTGTAAAAACTTCTGGAAATCATGATCGACTTTTGTTTTCAAAGATGCACAGTTATTACCAGAAGTATTTGGACAGTGAAACTGTTTTGTTTTCATTTTAGCTCTGTTCACCACCACAGTGAATCAGATTTGATTCGTGATTGTTCCTTTACAGCAACAAGGCGTGCACATCTTTGTGATGCTCTACAAGGAGGTGGAGTTAGCGCTGGGCATCAACTCAGGATACAGCAAGAGGACGCTGCTGCACCTCCACCCCAACATCAAGGTCAGTGTCCGCCCTGTCACGCTGCACATGCACGCTTTCCCGCCTGAACTTCAGACTTTGCCTCCTAAAGGTGATGCGTCACCCGGACCACGTCTCCTCCTCCGTCTACCTGTGGGCGCATCACGAGAAGATCATCGTCATCGACCAATCGGTGGCCTTCGTTGGTGGGATTGATCTGGCGTACGGTCGCTGGGATGACCGGGAGCACCGGCTGACGGACATCGGCAGTGTTACACTCTCTCACCTGGAGCAGGTGGCGCTCACACACCTCATATATTTTTTTATTGTTAAAGACCCTCATGCGGCTCACTGATACCCCGATCGCCTGTTCTCAGGCGGAAGCTGGCTCCTCCTCTCTGGCTGCCCCGGCCAGAGGCCCCGGCATGGCTTCCCAGACCAACGGGAAGGGGATTTTTACCGTGATGGACTCGGTGGACCAGCCCAAGCTGAAAGGTCAGGGCAGGATAAAGAGGACCAGGTTCAGCATCAGGAGACACCTGAAGAAACACGGGCTGGCCTCGGCCGACAGCGACAGCGACCTTGAGGACGAAGAGAGTGAGTGGCACTTGATACTGAGAACATCATAGTTGAAAGCTGACAGTGGAAATGATGTTGCCCTCTGTTCGATCTCACGAGTCAGACGTTCTGGTCAGATACGACATCGGTCTGAACTCCGACTGGGAGGATCTCACTAAGGCTGAGCTCTTAGTCCAAGATGGCTGCTCTGTCAAACGCTCGTAAAACACGGACGCACGATGTGCACGTCACTTTCAGCCATTTATTCAGACAAAAACAGATTCAGAAAAGGTCTCTGATGGCTATAACTATAGCTCAGCCAATCACTGTTGGTTGACGTAGTGACTTCAACCAGTTAAAGCAAATATTACGTTTTGAACATAGCATCCACAAAAAAATAGTACTTTTACCAACACAAGCTTTTAAAATTATTTTAGCCTAGCAAGTGTATTACAAATCTAAATGCTTGCTGCACACGTAACGACATGTTGAACCGATGTTATCCACCTTTTGGCCCATCTGTACTCCCGGATCCAAATTCCCAGACATGTGCAGATGTACTCTTCGGCTGGTCGTCATAGATAACAATGATATTTACCTCGGCTGGACCCCAGTTAACAATAATAATTTCAGTTTTTGTATCAGCTGCTCAGTTGTTGTTTTTCCTGCTAGCTGAAGTGATGCAGCTAATGGAAGCTAATGCAGTATCTCCTAAACTCCAGCGTCTCCTCTCAGCCCGCGATTGGCCGTTTGCACGTCAGAGATGGGTTCAGTTCTTAGAGCATCAGAAAACTTTGTGAACGAGCAGCGGTGTTTTCGAACTCATTCGAGGTATTAAAGTGTGCGTCCAGAATGCGCCACGGTTTGGTTCTGACTGGCTGCTGTCTCAGTGTCTGCGGCGCCCCCTTTAGGATGGTCCAACAGCATCACCAGCCAACACAGTCTGATCCCCAGCGGGCAGGCGGAGCTGAGGACGGCCGCGCCCAACGGTCAGTGTCAGGCTGCCGAGTCCGCCCATCTCCCAGCGTGCTTTGCTGTGGTTTTGATCTTGAGTGCACCAACTTCGGTTGGAAGCTTTTTTTTTTTTTTTTGCCTCTGACGTGTCAAAGGTCAATTCAGAAAATCTTGTTTCTTTTAATATCTTTACAAGCAGACGATCTTGTCATCAAAAAAAAAAGATAAGCCATTTTGTTTTCACATTATTATTGAGCCTTCGAAACCATTGACTGTAAATAAACGACATGAAAACTCCTTAAAAGTGAAGCTAAAACCCCTCAGTCGCCCCCTGTTGGCTGGCTGCAGTATAAGACATAACCCGTCCCCCTCCATTTATTTTAAATTTATTCCATTCATTGAACAAATGAAGCTGTTTCATACAACCACAAAAGGAGCAGAGAGAAGAATATTGTTACACCACCTGCCCCTCATTCACAGGAGATGAATAAACCATGCAAATGATGTAATTGAATTAAAGTAGCTGCGGGCCGTCACACACGTCCTGTTAGTCACTATCAGTTATTACAATTTAATTTGCACCATTCGAAGAAATTCAAAAGATGATTTACTGATGAGGACAAAACACAGTTGCTTGTATTTCCTCACCACACTGGATTTATTTGTGTTTTTAGATATAATGTCGAGATTATTCCAGAAACGGATTCCTTTCATTGTAATACAGCGTTTCATCAGACTCTCGCTTATTCAAGGAGCTCTATTCCGTTTACTAGCTTTCCTTTTAGTTTGTTTTTTTTAACAAAACCAAAGTACTCCTCCTCTTCACACAGTTTTATGTCCAAGTGTTCATTTCTCTGATCTGCTTGGTTTGAGTTGACTTGATGCTATAAAAAGGAGGTGGAACATCGTGATTGACAGCTGTTCCCTGCTGTGGGTGGGTGTATGTATGGGCGGGAACTCAAGCCTGTCCTTTTATTATTGCCCTGTTTTTAGAAAGCGGTGCCCACGCAGCAGCCCGGGCAGCGCTGTAATTTATGGAGTTACTGCAGTCTGTAATCACTTTCCTTTTTATTTTCTTTAAACAAACACACGTGTTTCTGCGATAAAACCGATGCTGCAGGTTTCTACAGGCTGGGCTGCGTTTATCCAACATAACAGAGTTTATGTTAAGATAAATAAAACCAGGAGGTGGGTCCAATGTCTGCATGTGTGTTTGTGTGTCCTCTCCTGTTCTTATAGATCCTGACCTGCGCTGTCTTCTGTCCCGCTGCTGCTGAACTTCTGCTGTCAAAGCGTTTTCCAAACACCCCTGCATCACTGTCACAGATCCCTTCTCCGTCTCGCCTGAACATCTGGGACGAATCACACACACATTTCGTTCCATTTCGTTCCTTTTTAGTAGCTTTTACCAAACGAGCAGGACTGTTTTCACATGTTCTGTTGATTGTTTCATGTGAATAAAATCTCCTTTTTTAGGCATCATAGCAAACACATTGCCAGAATAAATGAATGTTTAGTTCAGATGGGTGACAGCTGTATCCACCGCGGTGATAGTTTGTTCAGTAACCAGAGTGAAAGATGTAGAAATAAACATACTCGTCTTGTAGGAATAAATCTACCCGATGAGTGGCGGCGTTTTGCTGGGCGGTGTATTACCGGGCCGATCAGGTCCTTCTCCTGGCTCTGTGTTTAGCTATTGTGCTTGTAAACTGGCCTGATTTTATACAGTTGCTCCCACTGTCCCACCAAACTGACTCACTTCACTCCCAAAAATAAGAAATAGCTGTCAAGTGTTTAATGTATTTACTTGGTAATTTGGCCATTCGTAAGATTACCACCTTTGAGGTAGAGAAGTTCTCATGCGTCTGATGGGTTGTTCTGACCATATAAAACTGAACGCAGCTGGCAGAGCGGTGACTTCAGTTAAAGAAGTCCAGAACTGAGCCTATGTGCGATCGTTTACCAAGCATTTTGTGTAATTGTTTCAGTAGTTTCCTGTTCTGTCGACTGCAGGAACACAGTTGCGGCGGAATCGTTCAGGACAAGACGGACGGTTGAACTCGCGTCTGTTTAAAGTGGTTTTATTTGTCAGCTGCATTTTCAGAAAGGATCGCAGCGACAGAGACCAACTGTTTGGTTCAGCGAGAATGTTGCTCTGAAGTCAGAGAGGTGAAATGAGAGATGCTGCAGGAAGTCAGTGGTGGAAACAGGGAGGTCCGAGTTCACGGAGAAGAGCTGCCAAAAGATTTCAGCAGTGCAGTAAAGACCTCGTGTGCTTCTGGTTCAACAACATTTCCTCCCCATTAACGTCTCAGAGCTCCTGTTTAATCATCCAATCACACAAACTCATGTGAGTAACTGGATCGATGGTATGTTCGTGTATTTCAGGAAGCCACTCAGTTCGCAGTCTGCATACGGGGGTCGGCGAGTTGTTCGGAAAGACGCGCTTCTGGCACGGCAAAGACTACTGCAACTTTGTGTACAGGGACTGGGTTCAACTGGAGAAACCCTTCGACGGTACGTCCATCAGAAAGTCGAGATGGGAAAACGTCTATTCCACCTCCTGACACGCTCACTTTTCCGCTCTTCAGACTTCATCGACAGACACACAACTCCCAGAATGCCTTGGCACGACATCGCCTCAGTGGTCCATGGGAAGGCGGCTCGAGACGTGGCCAGGCACTTCATCCAGCGGTGGAATTTCACCAAGGTCAGACCGAGTGAGGCGTTCATGTAGCAGATTCAGAACCATCAGGATTTAACTATGAGAGTAACTGAAATAATCAGCCACGGGAAAAGGAAATGATCCAATAACCAAAAGGTTGAGGGTCACTCTCATGATGTGAAGTTTGGTCCGGCGGAACAAGAATCAGCCAGTGAGTTTAAGGTTTTAGTGGCTGAGCACAGATCGATCTGTTTTCTCCTCCAGCTGGTGAAGCCAAAGTACCGCTGTCAGTCGTACCCGTGTCTGCTGCCCAAGTCTCACACCACCGCCGGGGAGCAGCGATACCAGGTCCCCAACTGCACCAACGCCAAAGTACAGGTGGGTTCCGTTTGGGTCGTCACCACCGCCAAAACTCTGGTGTTCCCACACTTTATTTTTGGACATCACCTCCACGGTCCGACTGTGAGAGACGATCTGTGTTATTTATTCACAGTAGGTGGATGAAATTTCTTGGTCTGTACAACCGACAGTGTGTTTTCCTTTCTTTTTTTATTTAACATTTTAACATTTTCAAACATACGTAAATATGGAACACGGTAGGGTGCCACAGCAGGAAACACTCCACGCGGTAGCATCCTCTTCCTCTGCGATGTAGGATGTCCGTATCTTCTGTTTTTCAGATAACGCTGTAGTTTTCATTTAAGAAGCTTGAACCAGCTAATAGTTTGAATTTGTACTTGAAAAATGAGTGAAACTATTCATTTTCATCCAGAGGTAAATGTAATCTATCGATCCAGAAGCAGGTGTAGTCTGTTGATCCAGATGGCGCTGGAACATCCAGTCTAGGATCCAAGTCACACGATCTGCAGTCGTCCAGAAGAAATGGTGCCAGGTGATCTCGATCGACATGTCTCAGGGACTCTGGGGAAGGTGTGGAGTTAGTAACGTGCATTAAGAGGGAGATATAGAGGAGCTCAGTGCATCATGGGACTTCCCTCAGCAGTCTAAAGTATAGCAGCATAGTGCAGAAGGTGTCTGCCTGGCAGACATTAACTTAGCTGGTTCCAGACAAGAGGCGCCTGGTAGCTGAAGGTTCTGCCCCCCTGAATGATTTTGGAGATTCTAGGAACTACAAGTAAGCCTACGTTTTGTGAGCTTCGTGATGTAGTTTGGTAATAAGGAACTATAACCGCTTTATGATGTGACGGTTCAGGACTATATAGGGCTTCTAGATTTCACAGGAAGCCAATGTAGAGAAGTTTAAACAGGAGGAACATGATCTCTTTTCCTGGTTCCAGTCAGTACACGAGCAACAACGCTCTGAATCAGCTGGACGGTCTGGACAGGCTCAGTCTGATAGTAGAGAATTACAGGAATCCAGCCGAGAGGCAACAGATGCAGGGATTCATTTTTCTGCAGATCTTCAAAGAAAACTGCATACTGCAATATTGCAATAGTGCAAGATATTGTGCTCAAATATTACTTTGCTAAAACTGGAAGTCACCCATACAATTTGTACTTAATAATAAAGTTCTTGAAGTACAGTACAGCTACAAGTAAGTTCTGTAATTACATGTATACACAGTATGTACTGTATAAAAGGATTCAGCCAATTATCAAATCCAATATTCATTTTACAATTTCAAAAATATGATCCGGTACAGCATGAAAAGTAGCCAAAAGTAGAGAAAAAAATACAATATTATTATTAAGTTACGTACAAGTACCTCAAAATTGCACTCGAGTACATCCTTGATGTACTTACAGTATTTACACGCTATCACTACTTAGTGGAACACACTGAACGGATTTAGGATCTCGCATAGTTTTCACTCCTGGAGGCCACCAAGGTACAGAAATTGTGTCTGAAATGCAGACTTGTTGTTTTAGGATGAAGTAAGTGTTTTGTGGACACAGTACTTCTCCTGACATCTCACCTGTGTCCCCTCAGATCCTTCGCTCGGCCTCCGACTGGTCCGCTGGCATCAAATACCACGAGGAGTCCATCCACAACGCCTACGTCCACGCCATCAGGAACAGCCAGCACTTCATCTACATAGAGGTACTCGTCAGCGTACTGCAAAGCTCTCGCTTCGCCCCACACAGGGAAAATATTTCCTCGTTTAACCTCAGCTGTAATCCGGAGCTACCGCTCTGGGAAGGTACAGGTAACCATAGCAACAAGACAGAAGGTGGTTCTTTCCAAATCGCCCCCCTTTGACTTTGTATAAAGACGGATGACAAAAGAGAAGCCAAAACATCTAAGTCGCCCTCTGGTGGTTGGCTGCAGTGTAGCTTAAACTAAAAACTCAAAAGTAAACGTTAAATAAATGTATCCCAAAGATGGTTTATGTCATTTTAGGTGGTTCTTCTAATTTTTCCTCATCAGTTTCGTTTTAATTAGTTATTGATGATAGATGAAGGGGTGAAACTATGTCACCACTGCAAGATTGCCTCACCCCTCTAAAGCGTATACTGTTTTGCACAGTGGGAGGAGTCAGGCGATGATGATAATAACAACTTTGTGGCAACACATTTCGATTTACTTTTGACTTTCTGGCTACATTTAGCATTTAACAATCCACATCCAGAGTGCAGGACGGACAATTTGGTTTTTTAATTTAGATTTAAGGCCGTCATTGTGTTTCATCGTTTACAAGAAAAGTGATGACATTTTTTAGTAGTAATATTTAATGTTACTGTGCCATTTTACAATCAGCACCTTTACACTGCGGCAACGTGAAAGCAAAGTAATACGTTTGCCAAAATGCTGAACTGCTCCTTTAAATGAAGCGACGCACTTTTATTTTCAAGGGTCATTTTACTGCCCTGTGCAGACGTTTCTCCGTTCTGCTGGACAAAAGACAACTTCGTTTATTGTTTGCTGCTCTTTCAGAATCAGTTCTTCATCAGCTGTGCGGACAACAGACACGTTTTCAACAAGATAGGCGACACCATCGCCGAGCGCATCATCAGAGCATACAGGTAACACATACACGCTAATTAAGTTAGCACGCACGTTGTAAACTTCCCTCCTGCTGTGTGCGTTTATTAAGAAAAACACAAGATAATCACGTACAAACACTCGACATGAGTTCCCAGACACACGCGTTTCCCCGCTGCTGAGTGTACCGTTCACTTGATCCACCTGCAGCGTCTCTGTGCTGTTCTGCTGTCAGGGCGCATCAGAGGACACACAGCCGGCAAACCGTCCACGCCAGCTGTTGCGAATGTTTGTTTTTTGCAGTCAGAAGCTGATATCACAGAAAACGTTAAGTGTTGTGGGTTTTCAACTGAGGAACAGACATCAATGTTCTGCATCGACTGGAACATTCGCTTCACAATTAAACTCTTATTCACCAGCCACATCGCCCAAACAAGGAGGATGACACCGTTCAAGCTTGTGCACATTTAGACAAAATGTTGCCGTTCGTTGCACTATATTACGACAAAAAGCCAAATTTAGATGTAACTCATCAGTCAGAATGATGGGAGTTTACAGCTCAGTCGATAATTATGCTTGTTTTACTTCTTTTGTCGCTCCTGTTCCTGCTCACGAGTGTGTTTGGGCTGGTGCTGAATGTCGTTCAGTTTCTGTAACTTCTGCGTGATTGGCAGCTCTGCTTCATCCCCTCATGTTGCACACTGGACTTGACAGTGACTCACTGTCTCTTCTAATGGCAACATGTGGTATTGCAAGAAATGACGGGCTGCAGCTAGTTGGTTAGCATGCTAGTTCTAGTGGCTGTTTCCACAGTACAGTAAATACTATTTAGAGTTAGATTTTTAGGCATCATATTTGATTTTTTTGGCAGAATCTTTTAAAATGATCCCTTTAAGGGTCACTTTAGCTTTTGATATGGTTTTATTTGTGCTCATGTTGAAGAAAAGATGCAAATATCAACAGGATGTCTATGAAATCCAACATATTAAACACCTTTAAAGTAGACTGCAACCAGAGAACATAGCAGAATATCAATATCAGCATCAACCACAAAAATCCACCTTTTTAATCCCAAAATCTCCAGCTGCTGCTGCTTCACAACCCAATAAAAGTTCTAATGACAACAACAATTAACACAGAACCTCACATATGATTTTTGTTTGAGAACGTTCAAGATCCGTTTTCAGTGATTTCTCACATCCTTGTTTTTATATTTTTATACGGATTTACTCACTTTCCCTCCATCTATCTGCCGCGTCGTGATGTATTACCTACTGAAACGGGAAAGAACCAATCAAAAGACATAACGTTGGGATGAATCTGGATAGCTGGTAACCATAGCAACGGTCGTAGCGCCGCTAAGCTCAGCTGATCTCCACTAAATATTGAAGACGGATTGACATGACACTGTTGATCAAAATGGGCTCGTACATGGTGATTTAATTTCACGTGACTTGTGGTTTTACTGGAAGAAAAACAATATCGGATTTTAATGTAAAAATGCGAAGAAATGTGTGTTTTGTCTTTTTTTGGGTGATATGCTTCAATAGGCAACATTCTGATGAAGGAGGTGATCTAAAGGGGTGAAAATTACAGTTTTTCACTTCAGTTGTACTTTAACATCTTGAGTTGTTTCAAGTAATTGATTAATAAGTACAAATAATAATTAATAAAAATCTGAAAAAAAAACTTAAACGTTAATTTTATTCTAAAACTTTGTTATCAAAAAATATGGAGCAGGGAAATACGATTCCAATACGACTGTTTTGTTTTTCCTAACTTCATATTTAACCACCATTTTGAGTCCTTTAAAGAAAGAGAGAACGTGCACGGACACGGGGAGAACATGCCAACTCCCCACAGAAAGACCTCGACCCCGGAACTGGACCCAGGACCCGGAAATCACTCCGGGAGAGAAAAACATAAACTCATGTCGCCTCTCCGTCTGACTGGGATGTGTTTCAGGGACGGTCAAAAGTACCGCGTGTACGTAGTGACGCCTCTGCTGCCGGGCTTCGAGGGGGACATCACCACAGGGGGGGGCAGCGCCATCCAGGCCGTCATGCACTTCAACTACAGGTGAGAAAGCTGCCGAGAGCCCGCCTGCTGGCTCCTGTTTGAGAGGCGTGTGGGTCTGTCTGCAGCTCATCTGTCCCTCCGTGTCCCTGCAGGACCATGAACCGAGGAGATCAGTCCATCATCTCACAGCTCAAGAGAGAGAGTAAGTGGTTGACGCCGCGGGGCGGGGCAGGAGAGCTGGGAGGAGCTCCGACCACGTTTTACAGAGTCAAGTTCTGCTTTTATTCATGTAAACTGGTGAGAGAATCACTCGGCGTATACGTATACTTCCTGTTTCAACTGGACACCTGGAATCTCGAACTTAAAGGGACAGTTCACCCTGAAATCAAACACACGCACAAACACAGAATTTTACAGAGATTTCATTGTTGGACTTTAAATCAGAGTCTTTTGGCATCACGTGTTCGTCATGAAGTTTAAGATCTCAGAGACTTAAAAATACAGAAATTCCAGCAGATGTGATTGTTTTTAACACAAACAGCGATCAAGGTTACACAGACGTAATGACATGAACGTGTCACAGCAGTTTTCTTGTGATATTTACGTCCACGCTGTAGTCCTAACCCTTTTTAACATACACAAGATTCTCTGGCCATTCTCCTGGCCCACCACACAGACGTCAGACCGGGTGGGTGTTGAATTTAGCAGCGACGTCCGAAGCGCCTCATCGCGTCACCCTGGGAGGAGTTTTTACAAAAAAATCCATATTCAGTAACGGTTGAATATGGAAGTCGATCATATTCAGTGGATCTACATGTGGAACAAGATGTGCTAATTGGAGTCACTGCATTATAATAAATAATCAATCAATAAATCAAATCAAGGCCACTAAAATAGATATTTAGGAGCAGAAGAAGCTGCTGTGACATTATCTGAAGCAAACAGACTCCAACTCCAACTCAAGTCCAACTCAGAGTGTCATAACTAAACAGGCGAAACTGTATTTATTCAGCACGTCACGCTGTGCTTCCACCCGGTGCGCTGCACAACACGAAGCAGCCGATCGTAAAGGGGAATCATAACCGTTAAAACTGAGGATAAAACTATAAAACAGAGAGTAAACAAATAGAAGATTCAAAGATATGTGAGTCAGAACTGATAAACAGTAAAAGTAAAATAGTTAGAGTCGACGGTTTAAAGAGGATAATTAGTGGGACTTCAGAGATGGAATAACTGAAAACAGAATAAAATAACAACGTGACTGATAAAAGGTGTCAACAGGTGAGTTACAACCAACAGGAGAAGATAATAGAGAGTAAAAGTGCACCTGAGCTGCACAAATGTCAACTCACAATCAAAGATTCGAAATAGGAAGTCAAAGGTCACTGCGGCTCCAGCGGCTCCTTTGCTGTGAAAGTGAAACAAACTCAAATCAAAGCCGCAACTGGTTTTGATCAGTAGACCTTGACCTTTGGAGGTCAGAAGTCAACCTCGCTGTGACCTGAAACCTTGTGAGCTCATTACATCCAGAACCACTGAAGGATTTTTGTCAGATTTGGCACAAACCTACATTTGGACAGGAGGGCGAACTGGTTAAATTGTGGAGGTCAAAGGTCACTGTGAGGAGGCAGTACAGTGGGATCTCTGTGCAGTATGAAAGGGGGATCAGAAACAACCAGCTGCTCTCCACCTTCCCAAACAGGCTCTTGTCTTATAAATTTAGTCAAATCTGCACCTCTTGCTGATATCACTCAGAGTTGTTTACTTCCTCTCCCAGAACAGCAACAAAACAGGAAGTGCTGCTGTTCCTGTAAAAATCTGAGCCAACCTCATTGGTTTTGCTGAAATTTGTGTTCAGGTTTGTCCGACTAAACACTGAGTTATCCAATAATCGTGTCCCCGGTTAGACCCTCGTGCGTTTAACCAGCTGTGTTAAAAAATAATTAAAATGCCGAAAAAATTCATTCAGTACCGAAAACACTAACGATCTCCTCCACACATATATGAAGACAGGCATAGAAATGTGTCTGTTTCGGCAGTAAAGGGCGTAAAATCATCACGTTAAAATCCGCCTTGACTGCTCACGAGTTCCTTCAACGTGTCTGAAACAAATCCTGCTTCTGCAAATCCGATTTTCACCTGCAGTGGCGATGCACACACACATCTTTCCACACAGTGAGCTCAGACACTCCGACACACACGGATTCTCCTCATGCACGTACAGCTGCAGCGCAGCAGCCGTGTGCGTGTGTGTAGAATCTCTGATACCAGAATATCTGGGGTGCACACACACGGGCAGGTGCAGGAGCCACGAACACAAAGTGCACGTATGTTTGGATGAGTCCGTCTGGAATCGCTGCTGGTGCTTCCTGGTTCTCTCCGCCACATTACAAGCTCTTTAAAACCTGTTTAAGTCTGACTTCCCTCCAGCTTAAAACTCTGCTCAGTCCGCTTTCCTCTCCGCAGTGGGAGACCAGTGGATGAACTACATCTCCATCAGCGGGCTGAGGACTCACGCCGAGCTGGAGGGGAAGCTGGTCACCGAGCTCATCTACGTCCACAGCAAGATGCTCATCGCTGACGACAACACCGTCATCATCGGTGAGCGCATGATCTGCGACGCCGTTAATCGAGGAGAGTGAAAGGTTACGCAGAGCGCCGTGCTTGTTGCAGTCAGTTTTATCATAACTCCACCAATTCAAAACAAAGGTCAGCATGTAGGGCAGCTCCAGACCGGATTCTGTCATTATCAGTGATTAAAAGGGACGCCGGCTGTAGGTGGGCCTTCCGCGGCACTGACCGTTTGGACCGTTTGGAAACAATGTCGAGTTGCTGCCTGTGATTTGAGTTGTTTTGACTAGACTTTAAAGGAAAGAAACATCACAGTTTTTACAGGAAAAACGCTCTTATTTCCTCTCCGATTGGCCTTGTGGCCCCTTCGAGTCTCTCACTGAGTTGGTGAAATTGAGCTGAAGTCAGGAGGCGTGGGACAGTGTCTGGCCGCTTTCTAACAGCGGGATGTCTGGACAATAAATCCCCCGCTGTCTGGCTCTCTGCCGACACATTGAATGAGTGACGACGTCTCGCTCTGACCTGTTCCAGAGGGACAGTTTTCAGTGTGGAACCACATACGGATCTATGTTCATGAAACGCTGGCGTACGCTGAATCCAAAAACAAAAAACATTGCTAGCTGTGTGTCCTCGGCAGGTTGTAGTTTAGCCTGTATTGGTAAAACCACGAGAAAACCAGTAAACATAGGAGTTACTGGCTAACGGGACAGGGAATATCCAGAAGCTGCCCGTCTCAGTGACAGCGGCGTGATGGCGCCTCCGTAGGACTGGAGATCACGACCTTTCGCTGAAGAGAGGGGAAGCTTCCTGGATATTTACGTTACAGAATCCGACTCCAAAAGGGCCTACTGATGAACTTTTAAAGGATACAATTCTCCTGAATGTGCCAGTTGGATGAAAGATGTGATGCACAGGAGAGGTCATACCCAGCTGTATGCTGCAGGTGTGGAACTGAGTCTCCCTCTGCACTGATGTCACCTGTTCTGGTTTTGTATATGATGCATATTTATACTTACTGACTGGGAGGGGATGTAAAAGTAGCAATAGTTAATACTTACTCGTACTTCGTTGTCTGTATGATGATGCAGAAATGAGCTTCAGGTGTTTCCCAGCCTCAGCTGTCCTCTGACTGGGTGACCAAAGAACCGGGGCTCCTGGGAGGGTTTTGGCGCTGCCGTTATACCAGATGAAGTTCACGTAGACCGAAACCTCGTCATTCATTAAATGTGTCAACAGAGAGCGACACCTTCAGGTTCACTTCCTGATATGTTCAGGTGTGATTCGTCTGGTTCGACTTGCTAACTGCTGCTATAAAATCAGACATTTTACAGGACTGCTGAATTGAATTTTGCACCTTTGGCATCATCGCTGACGTTCCTGTAGTTAATGTTAATAATTCAGAATTACAATATTTGCTGATCTCTTCAGATGAACATGCAGCAGGTGCTACATGCTTGTGTGTTATCGAAGAGAAACCCTCCGCTCAACTCTCCCGCTGTTTCCTTTTCAAATGCATGTGCTGTGGCGCCATCTGCTGGTGCACTCGGATCTAACTCCCGTTCCTTTGCAGGTTCCGCCAACATCAACGACCGCAGCATGCTGGGAAAGAGGGACAGCGAGGTGGCGGTGATCGTGGAGGACTCGGAGACGGTGACGTCAGTGATGGACGGGCAGGAGTACCAGGCTGGAAAATACGGCCTGCAGCTGCGTCTCGAGTGCTTCAAGTACGGAAACACCTGGATTTTGTTTCTATAAAATGATCGCTGGCGTAAAACCTTCACTTTTATTCTTTACGTCTGAACACTCCTCGTCCCTCCTGTCATCAATGACCTTCTTTAACTTCTGTTTGGATTTCATCGTTGCATCGGTGTCTTGTTGCCAAGTTGCGCAGCTCTTAGTTTCCTGCAGAGTTTGCCCTCATGTGTGTCACCCACCTCCCCTCAGGACCATTTTGGGCGCTCACGCCGACCCCTCCATCGACGTGTCGGACCCCATCAGCGACCACTTCTACAAGGAGATCTGGATGGCCACCTGCGCTCGAAACGCCACCATTTACCAGAAGGTGAGCCTCCTGCTCTCCTAAACTCTGTGAAATCAGCCGCAGCCATCAAAGCATCAGGCAAAAATGTGTTTGTTGGGCAGATTTTGTTCATTTTTTGTTCAACATCACCGTCGTCTCTCTTGGCTGGCAAATTGTTAGAGCCGTCTTTGCGTCCTTGCGTGTGTGTGTGTGTGTGTGTGTGTGTGTGTGTGTGTGTGTGTGTGTGTGTGTGTGTGTGAGATGAACAGGGATGGTTCAAGTGGCGACATCATC
This sequence comes from Mola mola, assembly GCA_001698575.1. Lineage (NCBI taxonomy): Eukaryota > Metazoa > Chordata > Actinopteri > Tetraodontiformes > Molidae > Mola > Mola mola. The sequence goes on from KV751417.1 coordinate 329,276, forward strand.
GTTCGAGTGACAGTTGACTATTTGTGTACCTGCTCAGTGTTGTTTTTGGCTACAACATTTGAGCTCAATCGCCGTTTAATAATGACAATGGTTCGTTTGTTTGTTTATTAAAAGGATCCCTGTTAGCTGACGCCAAGTCGACCAGCTGGTCTTCCAATTACGGGATTAAATGTTGTATGACAAATACCAAACAGTAAATTATTTTATCAAACTAACCAGTTAAGATGTTCATGCCTATCAGCGACATTAGATCTAGAAGAGCAGCCCGAGACCAGTCCAGCTGCCTTATTTTGTGCAGCTTGTAAGCTGCTGAGTAGCTGCCCAAACCACTGAGCAACAATCCAAGTGGCATTGAACTAGAACACAGACAATTTGGTGCAACAAGGTATTTATTGGTTGACCGGCTAGCTCTAGATTTAGCTTCCATCTAATCAATCTGAAGTTGAGCTGCCTGATCTGGACCTGGTTACGCTCAAAACATGCTGGTGCAGCAAAATAAAGAGTAGAATCATCAGCATACAAGGTAAAGCGAGCCTGTTTAATTGCAAATGGCATAATGTTTGTAATTATTAAGAATAAGACGGGCCCTAGACAACTGCCCTGTGGAATTCCACACTGTAGAATGCACAATGGCAACTGGAGATGGTTCCTGAAGTCCAGATTGACTTCCAGCAGCAATTGAATCTCAACACATTTTCCTAAATTTTCTCACCATTTTCACTCGAGGAAAAAACAAAAAGTACTTTTTTTTTTTGGATCAGGTCAATATGCTGGAAATTAAGTTATAAACATGCCAGAATCAAACTTTAAACTTCACTCCAAACAATTTTACTGCTCCTTGACTGAGTGTACTTGCTGGGACAGGATACTCACTCATGAAATAAAACCCCTTTGCATCTGATCCACTAGCTTGTGCCCAGATAACGTGCACGTTAAATGGCAAAATGACAAGAACAAGCCCTTTGTGCATTAGGACCATAAACTATTAAATAGAACCAATCGCTTTATCAATACAATTGGACTGTTTTTTCCGATAATAAAAACGTTGCAAACCTGACGCATCCTAAAGCTGACTTGCTGAGCTTGACGAGCCACTACTTTTCTCTGAAAAGAACCTCAGCGGCTCAGTTCATAGCTACCTCCCCTCTGACTGCCCACCCCTTTCCTCCAGGTTTTCCGTTGCCTGCCATCCAGCGACGTCCGGAACATGCTGGAGCTGGAGGGCTACCTGGCCAAGCCGGGCCTGGACAAGGAGGACCTGGCCCGGGCTCACGAGGAGCTGAAGAAGATCCGTGGCTTCCTAGTCCAGTTTCCTCTACAGTTCTTGAGCGAGCAGAACCTGCTCCCTCCCATCGGCTCCAAGGAGGCCATGGTGCCCATGGAGGTCTGGACCTGAGACTGATGGACTGCCTGTGCATTCACGCGCTGAAGGCTTGAACCCACTCCGGGACCATTTTTGAGGAGAACGGCTACCCTGTTTTTTTTTTGTTTTGTTTTTTTTATAGTAGTTACAAAAATCTCTAATAGTCTGTATGTTGTGGCGTACGCTCAGTTTGCGCTCTAACACACGCTAACAAGACCATCACGCTGCTCTGGTGTCCAATCGAGAGCCGGTTTGAGCGCGTTGAGGGCAGGGAAGGTAAAAGACCAATGTGTGGTTGTAAATACGAACGTCCGACTTACTTTTTATCGGTTGTGATACGAAAACGTCATCAGTGGGAGCCCCTGGCGTGCTCGGACGTTAAAGGACAATTATAGCTGTTGTACCATTGGTTGTTTCAGTTACATTTAAATTGTATTTATCAACCAAACAAAAACAAATATTTGGCAGAGGAAGCAGAAGTGAAATCCTTGAAGGACAGTTTATTTTATGGGTTATTACAAACATTTTAGGTGTTCTTGCTTGGGCCGGACAGCCTCCCCGTGCTCCTTCTCCACCGAGTTATTAACCTCCACTTTGAAACGGCTCCTTCATTCTCTAACACTATGCAACGTCCTGGGCCGGCGAACACAGCTGCGACCCTCCTGTGAGGAGGAGGGTCCCTCTGGTCGACACTAAAGGACTCTTTGAGGAAGACGGCGGTGCAGAGGAGGGGATGAAGGTCCTCTGGAACCTGTGTCTCGTGCTTTTAGTATTTATGTGAAACAGGAAATCACAAGTGCCAAATGTTGATACGTTCACGTCCGTTCCTCACGCTGTGTTTAGCCTTAAGTGACCTGATCTCTGCGGTCCTGCTGGTTTTCTGGAAAGTTTCATCGCAACCAAAAAAAATGGTCTCTTGTGCATTATCAGGAGCTTGATTCTCTTTAATCCCCCGACGTTCATTCGCACACGAGAGCAAAATCAGATCAGAAACAAAGAAACAGGTGGACAAACAACAGCAACATTGTGTAAAACTTTTTTTAAAAATTCGTAAATAATTTTGTAGTCTTTACTGAATTCCCACCATCAGAATCTTTCTAAATTTAAATTTGTTTTCACTGGAGTTCCTATTTTCTGACATTTCTGGAACGCAGCGTCCATGTTGCTCATTGTCTTCCTCGTGGGTGTGTAAACGTGAACTGCATGATGTGTTTTTGTGCTGTAAATTCTCCCTAGAAAAGCAGAAGTGAGAGCCTGACAGCAGCTCGTTGCCATTAAACGATGAAAGGATGAACGCTGCGAGCTGAGCGGCTGCCGTTAAAGCCACAGACGGATGGTAAAGCTGTGCCTGTCCAGATTCACCGGAACCTTCTATCTTGTTCTTATTTATGAAAAATGTGCTTTTTTTTAAACTCTTCCTCTCTACCTCCTGCTCCAGTGTATGTTTCCAAAATCTTCGATTGTGAAACGTCTCAGATATTTTGTTGAAAACGTTCTGTGCAACACCAGCCTGTTTACACTTCAAACACAATCTGTAAAGTCAACACAACACCAAACTCTCCATACAGACACATGACGCCATCATCTGCAAAGAAGCGGATTTATGTTGGACGCTTTGACAGTGTGGGGAACTTTTTACAAGGTTTCTGCGGGGAACAAACACATAAACCTGCACATGGAAGCGTAACAGGTGTAAAGTGGCCTTGAAACTGTTGACAGCTGCATTTCCTTAAAGGTTCCCCCAAAAGTGACATTAACACATTTTCACCACCAGAAACGTTGGGTTTCCATCCACGTTTCTTCATTTCTGGAGCTTCAAACAGTGTTGCATCATTCTCCTAAACACCTGAAGAAGCTTGTTTTAAATTTTAAAGAAAACCCCAAAGCAATCTATATAAGTTGTAACCATCCTCAGGCAATAAAACGTCCTCTGAAGCCTTCAGTGTGTAGCTGCTGCGCCTGGAGCCTGATGGAATCCTTCTGCAGAGGCTGCAGTAAAGAGTTTGTCTGTAAAATGAGTCTAACCTCTTTTTAAATCACCCCGGCTTAAAACCACATTTCTGACCTTGTTTAAGTGCCCGTGTGGTGGTTTTCTTTATGTGTTGCGATGCGCATCATGGCTGAAATAAGCATCAACCAGGATTTCTGCTTTCATTTTGCCATCCACCAACGACAGTCTCAGAACAACGAGACCTTGTGCGAGCAGCTCCTCCTCCTGGGAATCTGTGTCCAGCCGAATTACTCCAGCGTTAGAACCTGCCAATGTGCAGCGTATGGTAGACTAGTTTAGAGGTGGGAGGATGACAGCGCAGGTATATTATATTCAAGAGATTTTAAGGCCACAAAGGGATTTTTTCTTCTTCATAAAACAACAACAATAATAAAATATGCTTTTTACCAACCAGAAATAACTTGAAGGGTTAAATGAGTGGCTGCAGCAGGACTTTAAAGGCTGAATGGAGCCGATTTCTGCTTCCACTTGTTCCGTAAACGTGTGAAAGAGAGTCCGGGCTCTTTAAGTTGTTTCGGAGAACGCTGTCGTGCTGTGAACCTCCAGAAATGTGTTGTGGATAAAGAAACTTCCGTCTGCGTGGCTGTGAGTGGATGTTCAGTTTTGAGTGAAATGTTCCTTTATGACCCGGGCTGCAGAGGTCCAGGAACACCCACCGTTCTTTTCTCTGGTCTGGCCTCGGCTCATGTGTCTCTCCTGAAAATGCACTATTTGCACGCACTGCTGTTACTCTGTGACCTGATGGAAGAAATAAATGATCTGATCTGCACGAGGCTTCGCGTTTTTTGTCTAAAATTATGTCACCGAAACTCAATCTCGTGGTTTTTTCAAACGATTAAATATTAACATAACAGGTGTTAGCCTATTTCTATTTTTTACTTACAGCTATAGCATTATGCTAATTGATATATTAATGTGCTTAACACCAAGATAGACAGTGTCCTGCAGGTGGATGAGTTTTGGATCAAGCATTAGCCCCGTGGTACGAAGGGTTCACACATATGAGAGACACAGCTGCAAAGATAACAGAAGGAATGCAATGTACTCCCTTTGCTACAAGTCAAGGCCATAAGCCACAAACATGTTTTTCTTGTTTGCTTGCACACTAGGCTTATTATGCCAGTTGAGACAGGGAGGATTCCTTCCACAGGGCGTCGTCCTCCTCCATCGATTGGTTCGTGTGCCAAGAGACTGACCGGTCTGTGCACCAACGAAGGGAGAGCTAAGACTAAACCACAGCTCCTCCCCACCTGTTTGTGCCAATAGAATTACGCACAGCGTTCTACTACAAACAGGATATATTTGTATGCAACAATTATTGTGCGTCCTTTTTTGGGCGGCTGGTTGCAGAGTAACAGCACTCCGCTGACTGCGATTTGCCAAACGCGGAAGGTCCTGCACGCACTGCCATGTTTTGACGATTCAACTCTTACAATAAATGGGGAAACCTAGCGTCGTTGTTTGTCCTCTCTCAAATCAACGAACACGCTGACACAGGTCAGCAGCAGCATTAATAAAGCAGCGTGACAACAGAGGGAGTCACAGTGGTGAGCTGACGCAGGCACACAAACAAATAACAACTTTTATCAGCTCCGGGATGAGTCACCGGACAGACACGATTCAGTCAATGAACTTCGTTTCATCGCATCTTCCTCTTTTCCCGTCAGTCACTGCGGTTAGTGCGGGTCATCACCGAGATCACTGAACCGCCTCACTCGTCCCGCAGCTCACACTTGTGCCACCAGATGGCGCCACAGACAATGTGATTGAACCTGCCAAAAGTATGTGGACAGCCCGGGCCGCCTCCTGCACTGGATCTGGAGAGAAAAATGTTAACGGAAACAACAGTGAGACTAAATAAACTTCAGTTTTTAGGGGTTCATTTTACTACATAAACATGGAAACACACATTAAATAATTAGTGTAATGATGTAAAAGTTGGTCTTCCCATGTTAAGATTCGTGTAGACAGTTTTGGAAATCAGCTTCACAGCGTCGGACACGTTTTCCCTCCATGAAAGTGGAGATCTCGATGACCGCGTTGTGATTTCAGGGAAGAGGCCATTTTGGGGCCAACTGGTTCCACCATGTTGGCGAAACGGCAGAGACGTCTACAGCTGAGCAGAAGAGAAGATTCTTGACGGGTCTTTGTTTGGTTTGACTCGTTCATCATCTCTGGACACCTGAAGGTAAAGATGGACGGTTCCTCAGTCCCAGTTAAACTCAGGCGTGTTTCATCGTTGACCCGACGGAACTGAACCTTCCTCACTGCCCGTGTTAGCGCTTCTCCTCTTCACAGTGGTTGCCGTGACAACGGCCTGTCAGGAGCAGAGCTCAACTGTCAGTCACCACGTTTCACTCTGTTTTCATGGCATCAAACTCATTCAATTACGACAATTACAACAACATACTGAGAAAAAGAGCCTCTTTGGGAGGCTGTCCGAGGACCTGCCTGTTTTGTTTATTTCCACATAAAATCTCGTAAGGTTACTACGAGTAAAGTCGCAAAAATTACATTTTTTTTCTCGTCAATGTATGAATTTATTTTCAAACTAAATTTTAGGGCCTCATTTTTTCATGAGTTCCTAAAGCTCTGTCGTAGGTGTTCAATTTGAGCGCCTGAAATACCGGAAGAGGAGGAGCTCAGAACGACCAGGGGGGCGAGCGAGATGCTCTGGTTAATATTAGTTGATCTCGTTAACAAACTGAACATTAAACTCGGCTCACGACATGACCCCGAAATATTTCATGGACTCATGTTTTTGAACTCAAAACAAACAACGTGTCTCAAAATATTTGGATATTTTATAAGACGCGATCATCAAAATGTTTCTCTTTATGTTTTGAACTTTGACTTTTCTGAGTTGTGCTCCTGCCGGGCCCCTCATCCGGGGCCAGCAGCCCTTCCACAGGGGCGGAGCCACACGGGTGGAACCCAGGCGAGGTCACCCGGACTCACCCAGTTGGTCTCAGAACGCACCCCTGGCTGAGGAGAAAACCCGAATGTGGGGGCCTCCTGGAGCCGTCAGGGCCCCCAGACGACCTGAGGGACTCGTCGGCTGCAGATTAAACAGCATTTTTATGACTGAATGTGTGTGTGTGTGTGTGTGTGTGTGTGTGTGTGTGTGTGTGTGTGTGTGTTGTGAGTCACGTGAGTCCCGGATCATAATCCAGAATAATTTAGGATGATCCTGGAGGGATCCTCACAGGTGTCTCCTCCACGGGTGGGCGTGTCTGCGAGTAGGCCACTCCCAGGAGGCGCGCTGCTGCTGCGCACGGACGGTGCGTCCCTCATGCGCACGCGCGTGCGTGTCCTCTCCGGTCCTGAGAGAGAGAGAGGGAGAGAGAGAGAGAGAGAGAGAGAGAGAGAGAGAGAGAGACAGAGAGAGAGAGAGAGAGAGAGCGAGAGAGAGAGAGAGCAAGAGAGAGAGAAAGACAGAGAAAGAGAGAGAGCGAGAGAGAGAGAAAGACAGAGAGAGAGAGAGCGAGAGAGAGAGACAGAAAGAGAGAGAGAGAGCGAGAGAGAGAGACAGAGAGAGAAAGAGAGAGAGAGAGACAGACAGAGACAGAGAGAGAGAGAGAGAGAGAGCGAGAGAGCGAGAAAGACAGAGAGAGAGAGAGCGAGAGAGCGAGAAAGACAGAGAGAGAGAGAGCGAGAGAGCGAGAAAGACAGAGAGAGAGAGAGCGAGAGAGCGAGAAAGACAGAGAGAGAGAGAGCGAGAGAGAGAGAAAGACAGAGAAAGAGAGAGAGAGAGAGAGAGAGAGAGAGAGTGGGGGGGTGCTGGCTGTCGGCATGTAGTGCCGGACGCACCGCGCCGAGCGGCGTGCAGCACCTTTTTTCCGTCCCGCAGCGGCAGGATTTTCGGGGGGACGTTAGTGTCTGTGCGGGGGTCCGTGCACGCCAGAGCAGCGCCCGTGCGTGCAGCCCCGTCGGTCGATGGTCGTCGGGGAAGCGTCCATCTCCAGTCCCGTGAGAACCGACAGCACGATGGCGAGCGACTCCCCGGCGCGAAGCCTGGACGAGATAGACCTGTCCGCGCTTCGGGTAAGCGTGTGTGTGTGTGTGTGTGTGTGTGTGTGTGTGTGTGGTTTCTGAGTACCTGTGCACCACCACCCCCCCCCGACCTCCTCTCCCCTCCATCGCGCCACGATGCGTCTCCCCGCACCTTCCTCCGAGCGTGCGTGTGTGGGCTGTAGTGCGCGTGCACGGCGGCCGGCGTGCGGGATCATGATGCCTCCCACTGTTGTTATTGTTGGTGTTGTTGTTGATGTTTTTCCTCCACAATCGGAACGTGATGTAATGAGGCCGCGAGCTGCCTCTGCGCGTGCGCGTCAGGCGGCATAATGGAGGTCTCTACTATGTGGGGCAGATGTTAAGACGCACGCGCGCGCGCGCGCGCACCAGGAGTGAGTTCCGCCATTTCGTGATGTGGCGACATCAGCGGCGCGTCGCGGTGGCTGTTTGGGCGTGCACGTGCGCGCGCGCGAGGAGAGCAGACAGTGCAGGAATGTGTGTGTGCACGTGCACGCGCGTCTGTGAGGGAGAAGAACCGCCTGAAGTGACAGTGTTGGATTCGAGGTGTTCGGCTCCAGGTGAACCACAGAACCGCCTGTGCGCGTGCGCGATCTCCACCTTGTGCTTGTTACACAACAGTCGAGTCCGGACGGGACCACGTGCGTGCGTGTCACGCAAGGATCGGAACACTGTCGCGCTCCCTCGGCGGCATCAGGACGACAAATCAGGTCACAGGACGGAGCCGAGGGGGGACACACGCACACGCACTCTCCCCGTGCACGTTCAGAGACGCGAGGTTTAGTTTTAGCGTTGCAGACCAATCACACTGCGGTTTCAGGGACAGGTGACCTCAGCAGCTGCCGGTATTAAAGCCTCGTATGCACCAAGCGGTTCGGTTCGGTTCGGTTCGGGACGCATCTTGTTGCAGTTCCATTGTCACAAGCTGTGATTGGTGGGCTGATGTAGCAATGCCAGTCTTGTCACCTGGGGTACCAACAGAACCAAACCGTGACGAGCGTTCCGTTCACAATCGGGTGTCGTGCCGAACTGAACCGAGCCGTTCTGTCTGGTGGAATCGTGGCTTTTTTCCTGTCCTGATATCGACACCTGAGCTTCGGGTATCGGCGCAATACGCAGTTCTGACCCGATATCGGTGTGCGGAAGGAAAAAATAAACGTTGACCAGAATGAGCACATTTTGTACTCATCATATGTGGTCAAATGGGTCATTTGTTCAGATGGTATCTTTGATGCTAAGTTCCGTTAATGGAAATTCCCATTTTATTAGCATTGAGTTAACACAAGCTCGATTCAGGCATCCGTCAGTGTCACATAAACACTTCCTGGTCCCTATCTGGCCCCCAGTTGTGT
>KV751417.1:347457-354957 GCA_001698575.1 Mola mola
GCTGGCCACCATGGAGAGACTCTGTGCTGTGTTGCTTCAGTCTGTACACATCAGTCAGTTTGGGAATCTGGAAGACGTACATGCAGAGAATAAACTTTGAATCAAACAGCGATTGCTTTCAATCTGACCGATAAGAACAAAACGGCACTAATGTCGTTACCGCGTTGACCGAGAAAAACACGCAAGCAAAGACAGACAATGTTGGTAATGCGGAGGACATCGAAACGACTGGGACGACAGATTGCTTTTCCCGATTGTGGGCTTGGGGTGGCCCGGCCCTTACACCTCCATCCTGATTGGATCCGAGGAAGAACACTCCATGGCAGGAGTTCGTCACACACAAAGTGGCCACGTCCTAAAACCTCGGGACCATATTTTACAAAATGATGCTGCTTTGAAGAAGTGACAATAAACTCAATGGGAAATTGGATTTCTTTTATGAAACCGGCGGAGTTGCCCCTTGGTGGCCATTAGACAGAAAGTTGGTTTTATACCGTGTACCAGACTTTATTAAAATCAGGAGAATAGAGGAGAATTTTTCAGTTCTTTGAATTTTGAGACCATCAATTTTGACTATATAGTAATTCCAGCAAGAGTTAAGGGAATTAACCAAATAAGGTGATAGTCTCAATTGTCACGTTTAGCCTTGAATAACAGAGTAGCTCATGGAAATAAAGTAGGACTACAGACTGAATCCAGAGATCTGAATTAGGAATGTTGTGGGTCAAGCAGGGCAAAATAATTTCCTGTCAGAGCTTCAAGGCTGAAAAAACAAAAAGAGATGTGGATTTTTGGAAAACGGAGACTTTGATTTGGCAGCAAATCAATGCAGATGGGGAAAGTCATCTAATTAGCTCATTAACTGGAACTGTGGCGCCATCAACATTCATCTCCAGCTACAACTGTATAATTGAATATTTCTATGCAGAACAAGCTGCCAACATATGAGAATTTACAACCAAAACATTCACATTTGACGGTCAGTCACATATCAACAATGTGTCCATGAGGAGACGTGCAGACGGAGGCTGGACACACAGTGAGAACATGGTAGATTTTAATCAACATGACCTTCTGAGGGACAGAACATGTGGTCTCAGGCACATAATCATTGAATATTTCGACCATACACATATACTCCTATAGGCCACGTCTGCATACAGAATGTACTGTATAAAATGGGTATAACAATGTATTGATACACTTGTTTTACAATTGTATATTTATTTGTATCAATTATGAATGGTTTATGTGCAAGGACTCATGGCAGTAAAGCAGGATTAATACTCGTGTTTATACATGCATTGGCTCTACGCTGTAGTCACTTTGTAAGTGCGTCCCCTTCGCAGAGACCATCGGTGTTTAGCCTGACGTGCATCGCTCCAAAAATGTTGCTGTTGTACACTTGGTGGCAACGCAGGGCGCTACAGCTGTGATTGGTCCACTTGGTCCCTGCGTATTCATATCTGCTGCTGTGGGACAAACGTGAACCTCTGAGATCCTCTGAAGAATTGTGCAAATTTGTGCCTTTGTACGATTCTTTATCAAAGCATTATGAAGAATTTCCACAAACATCTGTCTGTCTGGCCGAGCCTGTTGCCATTTACTCAATAATAAAAAAAAAAAACGGTTAATATTTATTAACTCCAACAAGATTCGCAGTCGCCATGTTTTATAAGTACAGGTGGAAGGAAGCAGCTCCCCCCAGTGGCATAAAAGTCCCACTGTCAGAGTTTTGGCAGAGGGACGCAGACGACAAGTTTACAACGCTCACGACGGCGTCTGTCACATGACGTGGTGGGCTCTGTGTGGGGCTGACATACCTTAAATCAGCGTTCACATTCACAGTGTCACAGCCAGGGGCGGAGTCGTTCGGTTTGCAGGTTGTCTGTCCGTCCAGGTCACTCTTCCGAACGCCGCATCTCGAGAGCGCTTTGAGGGATTTTGTTCAAATTTTGCACCAGTGTCCACTCTGACTCAAGGATGAACTGAATGGATTTAAACTCACTGTGGCCTCATGTGGGTCACACTTGTGAACGCAAAAAACACTCAGATTAAAGCCACAACTGACAACTGGATTTGATGGGTAGACCGTGACCTTTGGAGGTCAAAGGTCAAGGTCAGTGCGACCTGAAATCTGAAAGCACAATGTCTCAAGAATACATTGGGGGTATATTTGTCAAATTTGGCACAAAACTACATTTGGATTTGAAGGATAATTGGTTAAAATTTTTGAGGTCAGAGGTCACTGTGACCTTACGTATTATGAAGTCACACCCACCCCTTCCTCTCGGCCCACCACTGTACTCTCACAGTCTGCTTTGTACGCCTTGTGGAGGCATATTACTGTCAGGTGGTAATTCTTCTAGTTCATTTTTCTTGTGTACTTGAAGAATCCTACAAACGGGAGGTAAAATTCCTATTTTTCACTTCACAAGAAGCAATGATGTTGAATGTTATAGGGGCTGTGATACATTTTTAAAAACTTTTTGTGCTTTTTTATGCATACGTTGATTTGTTATCAGGAAATATCTCATTACGTTGAATATCCCGTATCGTTATGCACATTTTCAGCCATGATACATGCAGATCTCATCAAGAATCAACCTCATGGTTAACCGAGTGTCTAGTTTTGGCATTGTTATTTTGTTACTATGTTGTGGAACTGCTGTGTCCTTAAATAACGTTCTGTCTCATCTCATCTCAAAGCCTGTCAATCGCAGAGGGAGAGATGCAATTTCAAAACTTGTAAGAGCCTGTAGAACCGTGTTATGTCTCTTCCTCTGAACCTCTGAATTCACACAGGCATGCTCAAGCAAAGGACTTCATCAAAACAGATGGTTTAGTGTTAATGTACAACAGCAGCCAGCAAAATAACGGTTTTATGTCACTCCAATGGGGAGGTTCTTCTTTGTTTAGTATTTACCTACAGTAGGACATCAGTAATGTGTCTGTTATAAAGAGTATGAAGAGTGTTGTATGACAGTGAAACAATGAGCTTCTGAAATGAGACGTTTGTGTGCTCTTTGTCAGCTCTCAGGAGGGTCTCATTGTGTTTGAGACGATGACGCTCTCACACACACACACACACACACATAATGATCATGTAAAACACACATTTTAAATGACGGGATTGTTGACGAAACAAAGTTTGATCACCTTCATTTTTCTCTGTGTTTTACAGGGTCGCCATGTCAAAACAGGCCAGCTTGCTGCTATTAAGGTCATGGATGTCACAGGCGTAAGTCCCACACACACACACCGACACACACACACTTTGGGATTGGGAGCATAGTGGCTGTAAAACGTGTGTGTGTTTCAGGATGAGGAGGAGGAGATTAAAGCAGAGATCAACATGTTAAAGAAGTACAGCCACCACAGGAACATCGCAACCTATTATGGAGCCTTCATCAAGAAGAACCCTCCTGGGATGGATGACCAGCTCTGGGTACGTACAGGCGGGTCTAGTAGAAAAAGGATCGAAGTAAAGACTTTCAGCTTTAACTCGAGGGGTTTCAGGGGAGTTTTGCATAAACCATGTAGGAATTACAGCCATTTTTAGACAAAGTCCCCTCAGAGGCTGAGCAGTAGTTTCAATCCCATGTCAGATTGAGCAGATTAAAGGTCTGGAGTTGACTCCAAGTGTTCTACCTGCATGTGGTGGCTGCTCATTGGAATTCTCAACATGAGTGTTGCTTTTTTTTTCTTCCATTGTTGTGGAGAGGCAAGTGCACGTTTCGTTCAGGCACAACTTGGTCCCAGCTAAGTTTGTTGGAAAGCTTTTAAATTTTCAATTTCCTTATGAGGAACTCCTCTGGTTCTTAGAATTTTGTAATCCCTGAATTCCTCCCCACAGCAGAGAATTGATTTATTTTTGGGGTCAACATGATTATAGTAGATTTCCTATAAGGAGAAGGAATTGATATTTCAATAAACACTAAGGACGGAGTCATTTTGACAAGTTTACTGACTCAAAAAGTAATTCAGTAAATTAACCCACATCTAAAGAGCATCTTAAAATGCTCTTTAGATGTGGGTTAATTTACTGAATCCTATTAATAGTTCATGTTACCCAAATCTCCATCTTTAATATCTTGAAATCAAATTGTTTAAACTAACTCATTTAGTAAAATAAATGAACAAAATTAAAGTTTTTATATTAGTTATTTAAAATTTTAGAACCGCTAATGGCTGAACAGATGGATATATTTTAATTGTCCTTACAATAATGCGTACAACACATTGCTTTGTGTAGCTGGTGATGGAGTTCTGCGGTGCCGGCTCGGTGACAGATCTGATCAAAAACACCAAAGGGAACTCGCTGAAGGAGGAGTGGATCGCCTACGTCTGTAGAGAGATCCTCAGGGTGAGAACGCAACCCGACACGAAAACACGGCGAGTCCTGTGTCAGCACCAAATCGAGTTATTTTACCAAACAGAAACCTTGGTTGAACACTGCAAACCAATGGGAACTCCAGAAGCTTCCAGTGGAACAATTCATTTAGATAGTCTGTGTTATTTAGCATTATTATTATTATTAGCTTCACTAACAGAGGAGGCCATGTTTTGGCATCTGTGTGTTTATTTGTAGGTAGCAGGATTAGGTGAGAAAATTGCTGGATGGATTTTGACTACATTTGGTAGAAAGATGGAGAATGAACCAACTAAAAATCTGTTAAATTTGGGTATTGATCTCTGGATAAAGGGTTGGCTGCAGGAATTTTATGAATGTGATGTTTACAGCATGAAGAGGCTTAATGCTAGCAGTTGGTTAGCAGTTTTCTTTAAGTTCCTCGTGGAAGTGGCTGCAGATTATTACCCCTGCTCAGGTCCATGTATTTGTTTGTCAGTTAGGAGGATCACACAAAAGGGAGGATGGGGAGTGAGCCAAAAAAAAAGGATTTTGGTACAGAGTCAGATAAAGGGCCGGATTCAGGGTTTTTTATTTAGAGTTTGCAGCTTTTGTTTTACCAGAGTACATATTAGATAACAGAGGAAACTAGGGTGGGGTACGTGTATTTCTGGTTTTACTTGTATGAGCTCAGCTGGTTTAATTATGCTGCCATATGTCAGGTGGAGATAGAGAGAGGTAGCATCATCGAGATTGTTAGTCGCAGGGTCCTCTCTGTTTGCCCTGTTAATGTTACCGGCGTTAAGCTCCAACCATCCATCCACCGAGTGTCTTCTGCCTTCTGGGATCGGGTCGTGCTGGTTGTGGTCATCCCTCTCCCTAGCAAGACTTTCCAGGGCAGATGGGATATATAATCTCTCCAGCAAGTTTTGTGTATAACATGATGTCTCTCCCAGTTGGGCGTGACTTCCAAAAGGGTGACCTTCAGGACGCATCCTAATCAGACGCCCAAACCATCTCAGCTGGCTTCTTTAGAAGTGGAGGAGCAGCGTCCATGTCCCTCCGCCCGGCGCTGAGACTCAGCCCAGCCCCCCTCCTGAGGAGACTCATTTCTGCCGCTTGTGTCCACAATGTCATGATTTCAGTCACTACCCAACGCTCTTAACTATAGCTGAGGGTTGGAACATAGATCGATAGAAGAACTTCTACTTCCTGCTCAGTCCCCTTTTTACTGTGGCGGTCTGGTACAACACCAGAACTACAGCTGACACAGCAACTGCTGCAGACAATTTCACTGAATTCAATATGTTGCACTCAGAAAAAGTAGATGAAAATCTGAATCACAAAGCATCACAGCACTGCCTCTGTCTCCAGGGTCTGACCCATCTCCACCAGCACAAGGTCATCCACAGAGACATCAAGGGCCAGAACGTCTTGCTGACGGAGAACGCAGAGGTCAAACTAGGTGAGAGGTCACGAACACACACAGAATACGTTAAAGATACAGCAATATTCCTCTGAGCCTGTCATCGTGCGTGTTTTCAGTGGACTTTGGCGTGAGCGCCCAGCTGGACCGTACGGTGGGCCGGAGGAACACGTTCATCGGGACGCCGTACTGGATGGCCCCGGAGGTCATCGCCTGTGATGAGAACCCCGACGCCACGTATGACTTCAAGGTACGCCTGATTGTGTGTTGACACTGTGGCACCGAATGATATTGACGCCAATGAGGTACATATAGTGGTGTAATTGATTATTTATCGTAGTCTTACAAAAAATTTTCAATCCAAGGAATCGCGTCTTCTTCGTCATGCTGTAAAATACGGGTTCACGATGTATCGTCAGTCATGTCGGTATAGGTCCGATGTGAACAGACGATGTTCATTTTGGTGTAGCTACTGTTGCGCCAACTTCTGTTTCAGAAGGCAGCAGAACTGCACCGAAAACTGCCAAGTAAGACAGGAGAAGAAGTGTAGGTGTGTCTGTTGTTTGTACGTGCAGATTTAAGATATACGCTACATTTGGAGGAGGTCGCGTCTGCTGTCTGGGCATTTTTCACAGTGTTATTGTCGTGTTTCAGAAGAAAAGTGTTTTTATAAGGATAACTGTATATCAATCGTTAAATATAAGTTATTGGCCGTTTGTTCTGGACGATCAGCCCCTGTCTGTAATTGAAAACATGGGGTTTTGCTGCACACCGGATTATTTGGAGTCGAGGTTCATTTTATCAAAGTGCAGATCAGACGTGAGTGGTTGTATCCAGCTATTATAAAAGTATTGGAATCAGTATCGGAAAGAAAAAAAATGGTATCAGAACAGCTCTATCCTTTTGTTTTTCTGTACTTCACATGTGGATGCTGTTAAAGATCTTAAGCCTATGGAAGTTACTTTTTAAATTCTTTTTTAATATTTCCATTTGTTGTCTAGCCTCTCTGTCGCGGCCCAGATGAACAATGCAACAGTTAGCAATATATTTCTTATTTACAACCTTGAAAACGGGGTTCAGGGTGAACCCAGGCCAAAACAACAAACAAAACCCAAAACCATCTAAACCCTCAACAAAGGACCAGAAAGCCAGCGTCTAACCGTAACCAAAAACAGGAGAACGCAGCGATCCAAAGAAACGGCCGCTCACCCCTACGCATCACTCTAAACACAAGCGAATATACAGTATGTAATTATCTGTAAATGTGGAACGGGTGCAACATAAACTAATCCAAATTAAGACTCGCGACCAAACAAGCCACACAATCAAAAACACGAAGGAGCAAAACACGAGGGAAAAAAGGTTGGGGAATGAATTAACGAGCGAGAAACCCGACAGCGCTGTAACGAAGCACCAGGGGCTTCTTCTGCCCGGCAGGGAGGTTAAATCTGTCCAGTCCCCGGCCAAACCCCCAGATCAGCCGATCCGCGGCAGCCGTCATCACTCGTCATCCAATCAGCTCTCACTCTTCAGCCTAACAAAACACACGAATAAAACATTCATGGTAATAACTACGGCTGCAGATGTGACACCCTCTCTCCTTGTAGCACGTCACTGAAAATATCAAGGCTAAACTTCTATTTCAGACGATCAGAACGTTGAGCGAAAGCAGGCTGAACGTTGCACAGAGCTGATATCAGACAGCAGATATATAATCAATGAC
>KV751417.1:358649-368649 GCA_001698575.1 Mola mola
TTCCACCTGGTAGGCATACCTGCACAGTGCTGTGAGGGAGTGTTTGATTTGGGAACCGTCCAAGCTGCAGTAGGAGCCTTAATGTGGCCGATCTTACTCACGTCTCATGTTTGAAATGGATCACTTGACGAGTACGTTTAACCAAAAACACTTCAGGAAGACAAACATTCTGTAAAACGCTGACTAACATTCATAGTTTGTGAAACGTTGCAGTGTTTTGAACGTGAACGTGAACGGCAAAGAATCAGAGGAGAATAAGGACTTGAGGATTACTTGAAACTCTAAGCGACAGTTTCATTACCTTAAACAATCGAAAACAGAATATGTTGAGCCTTTTGAAAGCGAAATCCCACCTGCATGATGCAGCGTGGGTGAAGGTGAAGACGGCGGTGGTTTGACTGAAGAATGCACGACATGCAGGAACACGCTAAGCCTCATGATAGACTCGTCTTTCACCATTGAGTATGTATATTTAACCTGAGAGTGACACTGTTTTTACACGTCAATGCATTGTGTGGATTAAAACCTTTATCCGCTGGCAGGCAGAGCGGCTTATTTACATGACCCAGAGGGCAGCGTCTAAAATGCCTGACAAAAGTGCATCTGTGGTGCAACATCCTAGCACAGAGTGGTCTTGATTAATGGTAGTTCTGTTAGCTCAATCACAGTCCAGGTCCAGTAAATCCTGAGCTCTATCAGAGCTGTCTGACAATATTTGTCACGCTAAGTGTTGACTTGTGTTCTGTCTGCTTTCCAAACACAACTGTTGGATGTTTGCGTAAATCAATATTTACTGTAGTGGCATCAGTGTGTGCGTGAGGACATTATTTGAACAATGTTCCTCGAGAGCACACCAAGTGCTCGCCAAGCCAACCGTTGGCCTTTGGGAATGTCAGGGAGTCTCTTTGGTTTGTCGCGGTTAGCCATTAGCATCGTTGTTCCTTCACAGCAGCCAATTCAACATGTTTCATTTTTGTCTGTGTATCTTTTGTCTTTTTGTCTTTGTACATCACAAAGTATGTCATCAAATCAAATCAAATCAGGTTTTATTTGTATAGCAGAAAATCACAAAGCACAAATTGTCTCACTGTACAGACTGTACAGATGTGACATCCTCTGACCTCAGACCCTCGAACCAGGTGAGGAAAAACTTAAAAAACCCTAAAAAGGGAAAATAAGAAACCTCAGGAAGAACCACAGAGGAGGATCCTTCTTCCTAGGACGGACAGACGTGACATAGATGTCACATGTACAGAACACAACAACATGATAATAACAGTTTACTAACAATGTTTGAGGTCATGAGTCTATAAATCCAGATGTATGAGAAATCTGTTGATCCAGAACCGTTTTTCAGAAGCCTAGTAGTTATGGGGTCTAAGACAAGTTGACGGTTTAGATGAAGATAATGTTGTTGCTGGTGGAGATCAATGGGATAAAAGCTCTCCACACACATATCAGGACCAGTAACGGCCTCCATGGTACCTGTTGTTGAGCTGGAATCTGTGAGGTGGAGGATATTTTCTCTGATAAGCTCAATTTCATTCATAAAATCATTACAGGTGAGGGCTTTAGGAACACATGGTTCGATGGAATAATGTCGCTCAGTCAGCCTGACCGCAGCGCTGAAAAGAATCTTGGGCTTATTCTTATTTTCTTCTATTAAAGCTGAATAATAATCTTTTCTTGCATGTCGAAGGGCCTTATGTGACGTAAAGCAACAAAACAGGGTCTGTCCAGCCTGGCAGTTCTTGACATTGGGTTGGTGTGTTCCAGCCCTTAAACATTCTACCTTTGACTTTAGACCAGGTTTATTTTGGTCAGTGTTGCAGTCAGCTTCTGCAACCTAAAGACAGATGTCAGGAGACACACACACACACACACACACACACACACGCAGAGCTAAAACGGCTGTCCTGGTCCTGAAATCTGCTCCTTCTGCAGCAACAGCGTCGGGAGCGAGAGATGAGGAAGCAGCAGGAGCGTGAACAGAGGAGGAGGTACGAGGAGATGGAGCAGCTCCGCAGAGAGGAGGAGAGGAGGCACGCGGAGAGAGAACAGGTAGGACGACACGGCCGACCCACGCCACATCACAGGTGTCATCCAGGGAGGCGTGGCTTCCATGAAACCTCACCGCCGATGTAACGCCGGCGTCCCAGCCATCTTCTCGCCTGTCATTCCTCCTCTTCCTGTTCTTTAAAGTGGGAATTTACTCACCATCAAACCTACTGAATATACTGGTCACCATCTTCTCCCATAACTTCATATCTGCAGGCCTCTAAAAGCGTTTAAACGAGACAGTCTGAGACTCAGCAAGTTGAAGCTTTTTTTGGGTTTGTTACCATAACAATTTCCTTTTCAGTTTATTTTCATTTTGAAGTCAAATTTCAAGAGATTAAACCTTAAAATTTACGTTGTGTTCTCCAGATTTTAATCCCTGTCAACGAAATATGACAAACAGGAGTTACATGTTCATATTTTACTCACTAAAAAGCCGATAGGACTTTATAATAACAGTACATTAATTACATTAGTTAATGTAGTAATAAACATTTAACCGTCTTCATTTTAATTAAAAATTGAATTGAAAATTCGTAAGTTACACAAATGTTTACTATCATATTGTTCATTTAATGGATGCATGTTTTAACTTTGTGTTCGTGTTCAAAAGCATTACGCATTAATAAACGGTTAGTTTAGGTTTATATGTCTTATTACAGTTATTATTGTGACTTTACTCTAAAAAAAACTTTAGTCATAGATGATACTCGACACAATGATCCCGATGATGTCACAGTGATGTCATCAGGGCCATCTCAGCCTGGGCGTTCAGGCTCTACAGTTATAACAGACAAAACAAAGCAATGTGGAGTTTGAATGATTGTAAGCTGTTGGGTTGCATCATGGGTAATGTAGTGAGAATCAGAATATGCCTAAAAGATCAGTTTGAAGAGTCCGTCCCAGTGAAATTAAAATGCTGCATGACACACCTCTAAAGGCCTTTTTGAGATAGATCCATATGATTGTTTTTTATATTAAATCAAACTTTCGATGTTTCGGGTTATTTTCTGACTACAGCTGTGAGACGGGAAAAGTCTCTCACATATCCAGTCTCAACAGAACAGGCTTTCTGAACCACTGCATGACTAATACTTGACTTGTCCTGTAGTGAAACCGCTCCATTCACTCTCTGCTTTTCAAACCTGAATGTCTACCTCTTTCGCAGCTGATTTCACGCTCATCTCTCACATCATCCCCCCCCAGTGATAAGCAGATCTTCCTGTTTGACTCATTTCAGCCCCCTGCTGTGTCTATTTCTGACTAAATCCCTACTTTCACACCTCTTCAATGACTGCTCTCTGTCCTCCTCTTTCCTGCTGTGGTGATGTCACTGGTTGCCTGGGCTGCGCTTTGCTTGTGGCCTGCTCTGCGGCTCTGGCTGACCCGGGTGCTGATGGGTCAGGAGTACATCCGTAGACAGCTGGAGGAGGAGCAGAGGCAGCTGGAGATCCTGCAGCAGCAGCTCCTGCAGGAGCAGGCCTTACTGCTGGTAAACGTCGCTCGCAAACACTGACTAATTCACGGGACAGAACGACACCTTCCCAGGGTTGTGCTGCAGCAGTGACCAAAGTTCTCAGACGGGGTGGCCGTGCCAGCCCTGTAGAGGACCATGAATGCCTTTGTTTACAAATGAATTCAATACTCTTTAGTGAATAGTCAACATTAGAAATATTCTAAATTATAAATGAGGTAAAACACTTCAAACAAGCTTTCCAATTGGTTAGACAGCTGCACGCATCTCATACCCTAAACCATCATTTTAAACACTGTTCAGACCCTGAAAGAGACCAATGGTGAATTCACAACCTTGTCAGACCTTTACTGAAGGTTTTTTACATTCAGAAATCTTTACTAGTGATCCCACGTCCCCTCACCTGTCCCTTCACAGACCTTTGGAGCGCCATCTATCAGTCAGACTGTTAGGGCTTGTAACACATGGAACGAGGTTTAAACATCATTCTGGAATTGTTGCTACTATAATCACTACAAACTGTGTTGGAGCCGGTTGCTTGCTACCTTTAGCAACTGTAATGGGCCCAGTCAGTGTCAAATATGACCCAGAACAAGAACAAGTGTAATCTGTTCAGGACAGGCAGGAAACATGTTTTTACCTCGACTATTTCAGCATCTTCCTACCTGTAGGAATCTGCCGCTGTTTGTACATTAACATGTAGACAAACATTACTGCGGCTCACAAGTGATCATTTCCGCCTTCGTGAACAGCCGTTTTCCTGAAACGCTCGTCATGATAATCCAGTCACAAGTTCCTTTTGCAAATATACGCAAGTTTTTTTTACGATAGTTGGAGACGTTTCATGTTAAGCTAAATAATAGTAATGTTATATTCTTCAAGTCAACCACTTAATTCTGCCGATGCTAACACTTAACAAGGAGAGCTGAGATGGCTCAGTTATGCTCAAATTTAACCGCACTTCCTAAAACGTGCTTCAGCTTTCAGCTTTCTGGACATGCCCTTCTCTGTCTTTTTCATAATTTCCCACCGTTGACCAGCCGTCTCTGCTCCGTCTGACACGCAGGAGTACAAGCGGAAGCAGATCGAGGAGCAGCGGCAGGCCGAGCGGCTGCAGAGGCAGCTGCAGCAGGAGCGGGCGTACCTGGTGTCGCTGCAGCAGCAGCAGCAGCAGGAGGCGCCGCGGCCGCCGCAGGACAAGAAGCAGCTGTACCACTACAAGGACCAGGCGCCCAGCAGCAACGACAAGCCCGCCTGGGCCAAAGAGGTAAACACTCAGCAGCCACGACACCAACACAGGCTTCACTAGAAAGATAGAAGAGGAAAAGTCTTAAAACTAGCTGCAAAGTGCACTAGACTCTTGCATCACAGCACTTTCTTCGAGTGTATTTTGTAAAACAGCCTGAAATTTTAAGAAATATCTTACAAAAGTGAGTAAAGTAGGTGAAAATGCAGATGTTTAATCTTTTTTTAAAAACGAGTTTACGATATCCTGCGTTCGCCGCCGTTCTTCATGGCCAGATGGGTACATTTAGGAATTATTAATATCTTAATATAAAGTTAAACTCCTGTTTTATTTAGAGGCTGACTTGTAATGAGGCAAAATTAACAAAAGTTATGAGTAGTTAAAGTTGAATATTAACCAAAAATACAAATTTCTATTCTTTTTCTCACAATCACATTTTAAACTTTTAAAAATGTAAAAACCAAAAAGATGTTAACTAAAAGCATGTTTACCAACAAAGGTGGAGGAGGATATTATTGTTTGCACGTACGTTTCCAACATAACTCAAAAAGTTCAGTTGAACGACTCACAACTAACTTGTGCTTAACCTTTGGCCTCTGAGTGCGTTTAAGAAATGATCGCTGTGCGTCGAGACACTGACTGAATGTCTTTAAGCAGAAAGCTAAAAAAACAGAGCGTGACCACACCCGCGCTGAAACAGCCGCTGGGCCACAAAGACAAAGCTGAGAAGGTTTTAAGTGGCACTTCTCTCCCGTAAATACACAAACACACCCTCATGAGTTGGTTCAGGCTGTTGTTGCCTCTGTCGAGCTCTCTGCCCTCCAGGTATCGTCCGTCTCATCCGTAAGGACGCTTTAACTGACTCTTTTAGGTTTGACAGCAGGGCAGCAGGGCTGGGAAATTCCTGTAAAACGTGGAGTTTTTTTCCAAAAACACTTTTTCATTTTTACCTAGGGCTGTTATTATATGACTTGTGTGAGGTCATAGGCCGCCTGAAGGCTCATCATTGCTCATGCAGAGGTTTCAGACTCATTCTCCCATTCTGACCTGATGAATTCAATGTAAAAGTAGCTTTTCTTCACTTCTCTCAGTCTTGAGACTTGACAAAGCATTTTGGAACAAAGCTCTTTGAAGTAATGATTGCTTTGCATTACGCTTTTTTACTTTTTACTTTGTATTACAAATCCTCTTGCAGCCGCTGCCCTATTTTAGCCCTTACCACAGATATTTTGGCACTAATTCTTAATTCAGATCACAGAAATAATATTTTTTAGCGAAACTTAAATGTCGAAAAAGAAATGGCTGTTCTCATGATGAGAATTAAGTTCATTAAGGACTACTAGAGTCAAAGAAACTTGTCTCGTTTTGAATTAAGTTATTCAGCTCTGTTCTGAGAGCACCCCGCCCTTCCATCTGCCTCTGTAATATTGAATGTTAAGGATAGAATGATTAGATGAGTCAAATGCAAGGTTTAACAGGAAATGTATGACGGTTAGCAGATATCTTGGCAAACTTCATTATTTAAACACAAACTGACTCACAGTTTAAAATGCAGCTGAATATATTCATGCATGAAGTAGCTGATGAGTAAACCTCCAGTTTGGCTGCCTGCTGCCCTCCTGTGTCTTGCTGTCATGTAAACACTGACCTCGCTCTCCAGGTGATGCGGCGAGCTCAGAGCAACTCACCTCGTGTCCCTCCCAAGAAATATCATTCCTTCAAGGAGACGCAAAACAGCCACCTCGACAACCTCCTCTTACTGCCCGGGTACAGACCTCCTCGCTCCCGGCCCCCTTCCTACCCCGCCCACGTCAGCCCCTCCAGGAATAACCTCCACTTGCCTCGAATCCGTGTCACCTGTGTCCCTGACCGCGCCCCAGCTCAGCCAATGATGCGCCAGCGGAGACCCAGCAGGAGCCCCGATTCCAGGGGCCGGAGCCCCGGCCGCCGGGTCAGTCGGAGGAAGAAAGGACCTTTCGCTCCTCTTCTTTTCGGCCCTGCGGTCTGCGCAGGCTAACTGATTAACCCGGGCTGGGGCAGGGATTTCCTTTAAATCACTCGTGGCGCACCTCTAACCAGGCGCACTCACTCACTTTAACTCTGGGCTGGCGGCTGACGATCATTTGATTCATTTCCTCTGTGGTGCTTTCTCTGCTCTCTCTGCTTCCAACCAGTTTCTTTCCCAAACTGACGCTAACTCCCACTTCCTGTGTAGCAACGATCAATCCCCTCATTATTCTTGTTCAAACAAGAGGCTCTGTTGGGCTGCACATTAGTCAGTGGAAACAGACGACTTCGACGCAAAAATACCCATTATTAAAACATCTCCCTTACTTCCACCGTAAGTCATGTCTGTGGATGCAAAATCCATTTCACACGCCGGATTGACACTACTTTTGGGATCCTAAATGCTGAATTTGAGGTGTTTTAATTGTGTTTTCAGTAAATGGAAATTCAAGAAATAAGCTTACTAATCCAGCGGAGACATTGAACATCTTCTGTTTCCTCCTCTGTTCTTTGGTTCGCCTCAGTCTTTAACCTCCACTTTACCTTCTGTAGGTTCCTGATGCTGTCTGGGTTCTGCAGGTTAATCTGCTGCTGCTGCAGTGGCTCTCAGTCTGGTTGGAACAGCTGAAAAGTAATTGAATCCAGATTTGGTTAAAGTGAACGTTTGTTTGTTCCAAACAGGTTGAGAGCTGCTGTTTTATTGCATGTTGTGGTGGGACTGGATCTAACAGGTTGTAATCAATCCTACAGGCTGTATTAACGTCCTTCCTGGATCCTCTGAGTCTTTCTCTCTTTCTCTCACTCTTCCTTTTTTTTTTTTAATTTGTCCTCACCAGTCTGTTGAATGTGTTTGTTAGCTAACTTTGAACCTGTTTAAAGACGTCCTTCAAATCGCGTCTTTGACCTTCAGTCTAACAATGACAGTCTCCAAAAAGTGAGTTCTGACAGGACTAATCCTGATGGGATGGTGCTTAATGTTGGGGAAACCAAACACACCATTCTGATGCATCGACTTGTGTCGACCTTCTTTAAGTAGCTCCTCCTCGTCTTCGTGCACACATGTATGGCTGTATTGCTCCAGTGTTACAACTTGACACTGTGCAGTGTAAAGTAGACTAGTTTAAAAGTTAGAAGATGACAGAGCAGGCAATCTCCTGCTCAACTCGGCAGGGAAATATGTAATTTTACAAAATGTAGGTGAGTTCTGAAGTGAAAAAATCAGTTGCTGGAGCGCAGCTTTAAAATGCCCACTTGTTGTGTTACATGTAAGACCAGTAAAGGAAAACCACCGCGTGTTTCTCTCAAAGAGACGTGAGTGTGAAAAATGCAGGTCAGAGCTCCATATTTGAACTCTGCTGCTCCTCTGATTCCCATAAATTAAGGCCACACTTGCATGTGAACAGCCCTCCCCAGAGCGCACAGAGCGCGCACACACACACACACACAATCAGGGCACGTGCCCAGGCCTGCCCTCTGGTGGCAGTTGGGAGACGGATGTAGGGCAGCAGCAGCTAATTCAGGCCGTCTCCCTCTGGACAAGACGCTCCGTGCAGATAGTTTACCCTCAGATACGCCTCTCAGGATTTCCCACAAAGCTTCTGAGGGAAAAATATCTCCATCACACCCAACGACACAAGCTGAAAGCATTAAAGGTATCAAAGAAGCTCGTCACCTTTTAACCCGAAACCTACTTATCTATCAAAAATCATTAAAACTAAAGCTTTCACTCATGTAACGATGGAGACCTGCACAAAGAAGGGCCAAATATGTTTATTTAAAATCTCACAGAGTGGCCGGAAAAAGTTAATAACTAAGTAAAGCAATTACAAACTGACGTTGTTTCTATAGTGGAGACATGTAGTCAGCATTAAACGAGTTGTGCATCTTGGTTAAAATCACGCTGTGCATATTCATTTTTTTGCAACATGTTAAGCTTGTTAATTTTTTTAAACAGTCACTGAAGAGGAAAATGCAACTTGTGGTAACTTTGCATCATTAACTTCAACTTGTCTTCTCAGTTTCAGTAAACCTAAAAGTTTAAGACAGCCTGGACACAAACTTTTTAAGTTAAGTTAATGACTTGACTTTGTTTTTTACAGCCTATATTCTTCAGTGCAAATTTCCAGAAAGTAAATCACAATACAAAGTGCGTTTAGCCAAGCCCGATGCCTTTATGCGCAGCGTTAAAGGAATCCTTGTGGGTTCTACTGAACCCGTCCGCAGATTCTGGCCCCGTTCAGACCAAAGACTTGTGACGGGGTCAGTCGAAACCTTCTTCACATCACACTGTTCCTGAAGAGACTCGTCCCCGCTTCCAAACTATGGACCGTTGACACACACCTGGCTGCATGATGAGCGACTGCGGTCTGATATGTGTGCGTGTGTGTGTGTGTGTGTGTGTGTCAGGTGGAGGTACATTATAAGATGAACAGACAGACTTCTCCTGCATTGCAGCATAAAATCTCCAACCGGATCTCGGACCCGTCGCTGCCTCCTCGCTCCGAGTCCTTCAGCAGCGGCGGCATCCAGCAGGCCCGGACGCCGCCCATGCACCGCTCCGTCGAGCCGCAGGTACCGTGTGTGTGTGTGTGTGTGTGTGTGTGTTCAGATGCTGTTCTGTCTTCACGGCGGTTGTGATTTTGTAATGAGACAAAGACTGTGACAAGCATTTTAGTTGAGTTTATTCAGCAGTGATAGAGGTCGTCAACACGTGTACAGATGCTTTTCCGCCTTCGTTACCGTCCGCACGAGCACAGGTCTAAAAAACATCTACATTAAAAAACATCTTCATGCTGTCAAGAGCACATCAGAGCAACTGTAAAGCCCCGTTGGCCAATCAGGCGCGTGGAAATGGTTACTATGGTTCCGGGAGGCTGTGGACAGTAGCCATGTTTACATGTTTACACAAATATTCGGAATAAAGGGCTGATCAGAATAAAAATGCTTCATGTAAACACGTCAATTGGAAGATTCTGAGCCGATCCGGCTCATTCTGAAAGAAATCATATTCCGATCTAGAGGGTTGGTTTATGCCGATTACCTTATTCCAAACTGTGTCCATGTACGCGCTTATTTTGATCGCAACTTCCTGTTTGGGTAAGATTACCCTCACTGCACACGTGTGCTGCTCGTGACCTCCCGTTCTCTCCTCCTGTAACGCAGGAGCTTTATGCATCGCTGAACCCGTAGCTTGATCCCGGAGAACAGTGGAAACA
>KV751417.1:379402-395967 GCA_001698575.1 Mola mola
TAATCCAGATGATTTAATCCAGTTTGTTGTGAGGAGACTGTTCTTGTGTTTGTGTTTGTGTGTGTGTGTGTGTGTGCTGTAGGTCACATGTTTAACGGGCTCAGTGCCCGCCCGCCCCCCTCTGCAGGTCCACACTGACACAGAAACTAACACACCCGCACACAGCACCACCTGACCTGTCAATCACAGGCTCGCTGCACCATCGCCCGCCCCTCTCTCTCTCTCCAGAAACATAGGGAACGGAGGCGGCGCTCTACCGCCAGCAATGGTTTCCCAGGCAACGCTAATCTATTCCCTGGCAACGTCAATCTCCCAGATTTGGTGCAGCAAAGCACCTCGCCCCTCGTCTCCCCCGGTGACGCCTCTGGGGCCCAAGTAGGTGGAGCAGCACCCGACTGTTGCCCCTCCCCTTCCCCTCCACAAACACACACACACCTGATCCTGAACGACCGGCACGCCGTCGCCCGTTGACCCGCCCTCCCCTCCGGCTGTCCGGTCCTTTATCAGGGTGGGAAACTAGCAGATGCCAGCGGACGGCGTTCAGGCACAGAGAGTCTGTGGTGCTTTTATCAGCGAGGCCTGCTGCACTTTATCATCTCAATAAACTAGACAGCAAATCAGGCGGCAGGAAGTCAAAAAGTCCTGACTATAGAAAACATGTTGACTTCTTTAATGTGAGGTCGCCACTATTTTTAAATATTTTCCTCTGTTGACTCTCAAATATTGATTCAAACAAACAATCTCTTCTGGCCTCATCTGAGTCCATTTTACAGGGTAGAAGTGGGTCAATTAAACGTTTAGATTCAACTTCTAACAGATGTAACTTTCAATGTTTAGATTTAAGACATAATATTTAACATTTAGATTTACCTTTTAACATTTAGGTTTAACTTTAAACCTTTAAAATTCAGATGTACTTTTCAGCGTTTGCCTTCTCTGTTATCTGTGAAAGTATTAAGTTATATATTCACGTCACATTTGACAGATTTAAAATGACTTTTTTGTCAAATGTGAGGAAAGTGAACTAAATGTTTTAGAATATACAGTATTAG
The DNA here is from genome assembly GCA_001698575.1 of Mola mola. Taxonomy (NCBI): domain Eukaryota; kingdom Metazoa; phylum Chordata; class Actinopteri; order Tetraodontiformes; family Molidae; genus Mola; species Mola mola. The sequence goes on from KV751417.1 coordinate 380,455, forward strand.
CAAGAAAAAAATGTTCCCCATATAAGGAGCAGAACCGTAGTCACGCTTTCTATGAAGCGGCTCATGATACATAATGACCATTCACACACACACCTCAGATATTCATGCAGTAGCTTTGGTGTTAACAAACAAACTCACTCGATGCGTCCGGCCCTTTATTCTGTATCCGCTGCCAGATTTACTGCTTTCTTCCTCGGCCTGTTCGCCGTCCTGATTTTTTCGTAATTCTGCTTACTGATGGACAAGTTGAGCTGGAAACGTAACCTGCTGGGCACCGCTGCAGTAATTACACATGAAAATCCAAAATCAGGTGGGGTCCAGAAACCGTACCTGCAGGTGGGCTGCAGCCAACAACGGATGATACCGAGGGACTATTATCACACACTGTGAGACCCCATTAATGCTGATAGCTGAGGTGTGTCCAGGTGGTCATAATGTATTTCCAGCCCCATCAGTCAAACTCTGATTTATAGTTCATAACTAGTCATCAGCATCCACCGATGATGTTAGAAATATTGTAAATGTAGTCGTAAAGCTTTATAAAGGAATTATATCAAAGTGCGACTATCCTCAGAAACTCTTACCAAGACTTTTATTAATCCCTTGAAGAAGAGTTCTGATATTTTTCAACCTAAACCCTATTTCTCAAACTTTGAGGGTGTAAAACTTCACAAAATACATCTTGTTCTAAAAATGACTCATTCACTAATTTCACGGATTACGCTGCAGCCTGGTCAGAATTACACCCCAAGATATGTAAAACTAGGACCCAAGTTTAAAAACACCAGAACTATCCTCATGTTTCTGTGCAACGTGTTGAATTCCACTTTTCAGCATCTGTACATTTCAAAACAGCTCCATATTTTTCCAATTACAGGATATTTTCCATTTCAATAGGGAGGTGTTTGTCTGCCCACAGAATATTACCACACCAAAAACCATATTATTGTATTTAATCATAATTAATAAAACATCTCGTGCTGTTTGCTATTTATTTTATGGATTACTAGTGACTAAATCAGTTCTCTCCCACTTGGCTGCTTGTGTTGCTTCTCTACCCAGCGTCATCTTATGCAGCGCAGCATGAAAATCACATGTGACAGCATGTGGCACCTTTAATTTCCTGCCCTGTTCCACTTCGATCTGTCCCGCTTTGGTTGCAGCAACAGACCGGACCCCCCGGCTGCACCGCTCCCCCCTCCCTGGCTCCGTTTTCCAGCCTCCTGATCCACAAAGTGCCCTCCACCCTGAGCAGCGACACAGATAGCTGACAAAATACAAGAAACACCGAGTGAAGGTGTCACTTGACCAATGCTGGATGATTCCTCAAGCCCAGATTTAACTGAACCCCGAGTGAACGCACAAACATGGCAGCGTCAGCGCGTCACCAAGTTTTTCATCTCCTGACTGATTTTCATTTCGTTTAGTGTAGAATCCACTAACGGTAACGGAGATGTGGCTGAAAATTCTTTTTATATTAAAACGCCACCTGGTGGCAGAAAATGCTGAAAATCTAACCAGCTCCTGATCTCATTGATATTATCTACTAGTCTGCAAAAACTGAGGATCCACTCTCCAAAAATGTTTGCGCTGCTGTCCTGAAATGAAGGATCTGAATCTAATGATTCCACATTGTAACGATTTTATGTCGTCATGACCACAAAACCTTCACTGCAAATCCGGGTTTCCTTTATTTTACCGGTTACCTGTTTTATTTCGAAACAGCCGGCAGCGGAACGTGACTGACTGTGACCTATGTCTGTGATCTGCAGTACGGGATGGGAAGCAGCGGCGGCTCCAAGGCCTCCTTCACGCCGTTCGTCGATCCGAGAGTGTACGGGACGTCCCCGACTGAAGACGACGACGACGACGTCTCCGCGTCAGGTGCGTTTCCTCTCTGACTGTGGCCGTCACGCTGTTGGACCTGGTGGTTACGGGAAGGGAAGAGAAAAGGGAAAGAATATTTCGTGACAGACTGCGTCCGTGCATGTTGGCAGTGGTCTGTTGTTCAGTTGTTCCTTCTCCGGCGTTCTCTATCAAACGCTGCCTGGTGTGGTTTTCTGTCACCTTGTATCCTGTCTTCTGATTGGCTGCCGTCATCACTGATTTGTCCTGATAATTTAAGCTCTAGTTAAGAAATCTGGTCGGAGCCCTCGACGTGTTGGTGCGCAAGTTCACACATCTGTGACTGCCGGTTAAAGGCCGATCTGGGGGATCTCTCAGCGAGTGAAAGGTCGGATAAAAGTTGTACCGTGGGAACTCTTGACGTCGTTCTGCCAGAGAAATACGTTTGTTTCTTGTATTTTCTTCACCGAATGACCACATTAAAGAAAGGTCTGAGAAGGGAACATCACTTAAATTCACATCATCAATATTCATTTTTGAAGCTGTTCTCACAGATCAACTTTATCTTTTTATATAAAGAAACAAGAGAATTCTTCACAAGAAATGTTAGATATGAAAACCTAATTTTTCTCAGGAAACTGTATTTTTTAAATTACTTGCGGTTCCTTTCAAACTGAAATTGGGACGCATGATGGGATGGGTGTACTGAATATATTAAAAACTTTGGTTAAATCAGCTATTTAGTACAAAATGGAGGGAACAGCATGAACGTTCCCTGGGTGATTAAACTACGTCTCTGTATGTGACTTTTGAAGAAACGAGTTTGTCAGTGGTGAAGAAGTGTGAACAGAGAGTAAAGGTGCGTGTTTGTGCCGTGCAGCGCTGTTCGCAGACGAGATGCTGAAGCAGGAGCAGGAGCAGGCGCGGCTCAACGAGGCCAGGAAGATCTCGGTGGTCAACGTCAACCCCACCAACATCAGGCCGCACAGCGACACGCCCGAGATCCGCAAATACAAGAAGCGCTTCAACTCTGAGATCCTGTGCGCCGCGCTCTGGGGTGAGACAGTCACCGAAGCCTCCTCACAAGGCCAGCGTCAGCCACTCGTAGCTGCACAAGCCTGATCTGTGTGTGCGTGTTTGTGCAGGGGTGAATCTGCTGGTGGGGACGGAGAACGGCCTCATGCTGCTGGATCGGAGCGGTCAAGGCAAAGTTTACAATCTGATCAATCGGCGGCGCTTCCAACAAATGGACGTCCTGGAGGGACTCAACGTCCTGGTCACCATCTCAGGTGTGTACGCCTCTTGAAACCCGCATTTCAGCACGGAGGCCCACAGTAATGAGCCACAACGGCACAAATACGGATCCCGTTGCATTTTTTTCGCAATAAACACGGATTTCTTTTTTTCTCTGAATCGTTTCTCTTTTCTTTCCTCAAACAGGGAAGAAGAACAAGCTACGGGTGTATTACCTGTCCTGGTTGAGGAACAGGATATTACACAACGACCCTGAAGTGGAGAAGAAACAGGGCTGGATCACGGTCGGGGAGCTGGAGGGATGTGTGCACTATAAAGTCGGTACGAAAGCTCGTTCGTGTGTTGTGTGAGGACGCAGACCTGTCGACACACCCACATTATGAGGACAAATGTCTGGTCTAAACGAAGCCAAAACCATCATGTTTCAATTCTAAGAGGGTTTTTGTGGTGCAGCCGGGGGATGGTTAGAAAATCCACGTGCAGTTTTCTTTCTGCATGTATTGTCACGTATCATTTTCTTCCTGAAAATTAAGTTGAGTAAAAAAAGAAACTTTGGATGGATGTTGGTGCATAATTCGACTTTGTGAATACATTTGTTCCTGACCTCATTAAGTCTCACGAGTGAGGACCGATCAGATTTGATGCTGCTGTTCTGCACCTACATACAGCAAAGTTTGCACATCGTAGGTGATCTCCATCGTTCAGGTTCTCACGGGGCTGTTTATCAGACAAAACTGGATCTTGTGACACCGAAATAAGAAACTTTTTTTCTCCATTTTCATCTGTAAGGGACACGAGCAGAATGGATTTCATTGGTCCAAATGTACTGTAAATTTCCAAAGCTTTTCTCCTGCATAAATGTTCCATTTCAAGTTTTAGAACCACAAAGTTCAGGTTGAAAAAAATACCGAAATGCTCCTTTAACCTTGGTTGAAGCACCTATTGTCTTTGTATTTGTGTATTTGAGTACATATCTCCCTGATTTTGTGCTGCTCTGCTCTCCTCCTGCAGTCAAGTACGAGAGGATTAAATTTCTGGTGATTGCTCTGAAGAACTCGGTGGAGATTTACGCCTGGGCGCCTAAACCTTACCACAAGTTTATGGCCTTCAAGGTAGGATGTGTGAGAATGTGTTGAGCTTGTTGAAATGAGATGAAAGCCTGCTGTTGTTTGGGAGAAAATGTGAGCTAACAGGACAGAAGTTTTGTACAGAATCCTGAAAAGATTAGAAATTTTTTTATTTTTCTGTACTTTTATGTGTAAAACTTGAGCTATAAAATTTGTTGTTAGCATTTTTAATTTTTGGATTTTTGAATCTGTTCAGGGTATTTTTTTTTACACTTCCTTTAAATGTTTCTGTAGCAATTTAGAGAGCAACATCTTTTAGATTTTCCCTGTGGATTTGACTGTGTCTGGGCTTTGTTGGTCTACTGGTGACTTTAATCATTTTGATTTTAAAACGACTCCCTCCCTCTCTGTTTCTCCGCGGCCATCAGTCGTTCACCGACCTGCAGCATCGCCCCCAGCTGGTCGATCTGACTGTGGAGGAGGGGCAGAGGTTAAAGGTCATCTACGGCTCCAGTGTCGGCTTCCATGTGATCGACGTGGACTCCGGCAACCCCTACGACATTTACATCCCCTCACATGTTAGTCCCTCGGATTTACAGTCAAATTGTGGAGAAACTGGGAAGCTGAGCGAGAGCAAATGAGCACATTCGTATGTGATTACATGAAATAAGAGCATCAATTAGTAATTAAATAATAAGCAAATAAAAATGATCCAAAAAATAAGCTAATGAATGAGCGGGTGAATGAAGGGACCAGCGGTTGAGTGAATGAGTGAGCGGACTAACAAGTGATAAGCGCTTCACTTTTTCTATGAGTTAACGAACAAATGGTTCAGTGACTTTTATTGTGAAGGTGTCTGACTGAATGAATGAATAGTGAGTGAGTGAGCGGATGAAGCTGCGTGGAGCGGTGGAGCGGGTGAATCAGTGTCCTCCTCTAACCCTGGTCTGGTTACAGTCAGAAACGGATGGGGAGAAGGAGACGGTAACCACGGCGACCGCCTCACTTTGCTTGTGGCAGTCATGAATCACGCTGCGCTCACGTTTGTCTCCATGGTGATTGCGTGGCTGACGAGCGGGAGGCTCTATTGTTGCAGCAGTTTCTTCTCTCTCGGGGTGGGGAAAGGGAGGGTCGGCTCACGGCAGCTCCTAACCCCCTGCCCCCACCCCCTCCCGTGTGTTGCCCCGGCAGATTCAGGGTCAGGTGACCCCGCACGCCATCGTGGTTCTGCCCAAGACGGACGGCATGGAGATGCTGCTGTGCTACGAAGACGAGGGCGTCTACGTCAACACCTACGGACGCATCACCAAAGACGTGGTGCTGCAGTGGGGCGAGATGCCCACCTCCGTCGGTACGTCACCCAATCAGCTCGCTTCTCCCTGACCCCCTGACCTCTATAAGCGGTCTCAGCAGTTCATCTTCCACCCTCCCAGCAGCACTCCTCTCGCTCCTCCGCCCTTCGCCTTCAGCCACGCGTTGAGACGAGAAGCAGGCCTGTGGTCTCACCTGTCCGACCAGCTGCTTAAAGGGATGCGGCAGCTTTTTGGGAGGTTGTTTGCTCTGTGTGCCGAAGTGATGAAAACATACTGAGTGTAAAATCATCCATGAGAAACTGACCATGCAGTTCCTTCATCTTAATGGGTTTAATTCATAAGAACTTTATTATGGAATTATGGCCAATGTACAGAGTCATGAGTGGCTGTAAAATACTCATTTCAAATGATTAGAAGTGTTAATGTTGTCATCACTCAACAGCTGACTTGACCAGAGAACAACAACCCAAAATCTCAGTGCATCTCTTTAACGGCAGCAGTTAATCTTTCATCTGCTGCATTGTTAACAAGAGCATGAGCCCCACAGCAACGTGTTCTCATGAACAGTTCGTGTGATATGGTACGAAAAGTGCTGCACAATGATTTGTGTGCTTTCGAGTAGCCAGAGATCCCAGCCGGTGCGCCTGCACTCACCGCCATTACTGTCGGCACACCTAATAACTCGCCAGCCGCGCGTCTCGTCAGGTTCATGATATTATAATGATATGATGTGATATGATAACCGTTTCTCTTGTTCTTGTACCGTTTACTCTACAGTTTCATTAATATCTTTAATATCTTATGCTGTCCAGTTACCTCAAGGAGAATTCACATTTTTTTCTCCTTGAGCCCGATTTCCCCAAATTTCACAAAATGCATCTTGTTTTGAAAATTACTGCAGTATCGAGTTTGGTCGCTAGGACTGATTAGAGCGACGAGGCTATGCTATATAGAGGCGCAGGACGAGTGGAAACGCAAGCGTAAATCACTTTATTTTGCCACTGAAAAAGCTCGAAATGGGGAAATGGAGTAGATGCCAATGTTTCTGCTTCCAGTCACCGAGCTCCACAGACACGATCAGTCAGTCGCTGAAGGGGCTCAGTTTTCCCATAGTTCTCTGCTGCTCTCCCATGTTTGGGAGAGAGAAAGAAAGAAGCTGATTTATTTCAGTTTGAATTTGTTTGTCTTTCATAAACACAAGAAAGCAATGAGAAACAGTGCCCAACCAGAAATTTATTTCAATTTATTCAAAAAAAGATGTATTTTGTGAAGATTTAGACGCTCAGTGTTCGGAAAATGGGGCTTAGGTTGAAAAATCTAGAATTTCTCCTTTAAATTAAGGTGAAGGTTTGGGTCAGTTGCAGCCTGAAGCAGAAGACAGCGCGTTAATTTAAAAATTGTTCATAAACATTTCGCAGAGTTGAGGCATCATTCATTTCCGCAAAACATTCTGAATTCTCTGTACGAATTCAGCTGCATTACTTTTCGTACGTTTTCTTACGAACATGTCATGAGATCAGCCTGACACCTTGTTTTACACACCCTCTTTCTGTGCAGTAAATATGTCTGTTTTTCCCACTGTGCACTGGGGGAAATGCTTATGCCTCGTTTGTCTGTGTGCAGTTCCGTCCTCTTCTTCTGTTTACGGTTCCTGCTGGGAAATATTTCTCAAAAGGAGCCTCGTCCATTCTTACGCTCATCCTTGATTGCTCTGAAACGGCCGTGAAACCAAATAGAAATACTTGTGAAATTCGGGGCTAAAAGTGAGATCAAAGTTTTGCCTCGGATGGTATCAGAGAGCTGATCTATTATTCATCAGCACAGCCAGTCAGAGGGCACCCAGAGGGAACTGCAGCACATCAAGGATGGTTGTTGGATCTCATGATCTGGGTCGATCACACCGTCTGTTTGTCCATCCGTCCCTCCGATTCCCACATATCCTGACTGATGAACATCAATGTTTGACTGCGTCTGTGTCCTGTAGCACTGTTTGTATTCTGTGTGTGGACGTCATCTCCTGTTGACGTGTTTGTGTGTATTTTTCTGTCAGAACCAGAGTTTCTCACAGCCAAGCCCGGCCACAGGCCCCCACCCATGACAAAGCATAAAACCTGCATCGTCGCCATCTTTTATTAATACTGACAAACAAACAAAACAACTTTCCTCTGGACTCACCTGCCAGCGGGATCCTCTCTGATGACTGCTCTCAGAACACAGGATGGCGTCCACCACCGTGTTTTCTCGCTAAATTAATCAGCCGACGAAAGCGCATTTTAAAAGTTTCACGACAGTCTCCCCTCAAAATATGTGAGAGCTGCTCCTGGCCAGCTGAAGCCGGTAAACATGTCCTATAGCAGGTTAAGCATTTCTCACCGGAAGGATTTTCCACAATTGTCCGATAACATCAGATTTAGGTCCATAAGTTTTTGGATAGTGACAGAGTTTTGGTTATCAACCACAGTAATGGAATGAAAAAAAGTTATCCAGATGTGATTGAAATGCAGACTCTCAGCTTTAATTTGAGGGCATCACACAGAGTTTTGCATTAACAATTTAGGACTAACAGCATTTTTTACACAAAGTCCCCCATTTTCAGAGACTCAAAAGTATTTACAGTCAGTGAAGTCTAGAGCTCATGGACATCTCCAAGTTCAGAGTTTCCTCCCTGGAGAGGCTCTGCCAGACCTTCACTGCAGCCACCTTCAGTTGCTGCTTGTTTGTGGGTCTTTCTGTGCTCAGTTTTGTCTTCAGTAACTGAAAAGTTGCTCTGCTGGGTTGAGATCAGGTGACTGATGTGGCCATGAAGAATATCCCATTTCTGTGCCTTGAGAAGATCTTGACTTTCCATCTCAGTTTGTTTAGGGTCATTATCCATCTGCACCGTGAAGCACCGTCCTGTTAGTTTTGTAGCATTTGGCTGAATGTGAGCAGAGAGTATAGCCCTATACACCTCAGAATTCATCCTGATACTTCTGTCAGCATTCATATCATCGATAAACAGCAGTGATCCTGTTCCATTAGCAGCCATAACACTGCCTCCACCATGTCTGAGTCATAGTGTGGTTCACCTCAGGTCATCCGCTTTGCCTTTCCTTCTCCAGGCTTTTATTTAGTTGATTGTAATCTGGTCTTCCTTCCTGTTCTTGAGTGTTACCAGTGGTTTCAAAGTTGACTTTGACAATGATAGGGCAACCTTGTCCACAGTGTTCTTGACCTGTCACATCATCCACTTTAGTTGTCTTCTGTGGCCTTATAGACCTTTTGTCATTGGTTAGCTTGTTAGTGGATTCTTTTTGGTCCCTCCTGATGTCCCGATTTCTCTAATAGGATTATTTTGTTTTAAAGCCTTAATGAAGGCCTCCTTCACTCACATCGACACCTCTTCGCTGATCAGCTACCACATACCAGTTTTTCACTGGGAATCAACTCCAGATCTTTTAATCTGCTTCATATCTCATCCAATAATAAGGAAACTGGCCAGTAAACTGCTGCTCACTGAATTTTCCAATTACTTTTGAGCCTCTGATAGTGAGGGACTTGCGTAAAAATCTCTGGAATTCCCACTGCTTAATGCAAAACTGTTGCGATACCACTTATAGCAGAAAGTCTACATTTCAGTCACTTCTTGACTGTTTCTTTTTTTTCAAATTCGTAGTACTGAAGCAAAGTAACACAACTGGTGTGACTGTTTAAATACTGAGGGACCTAAATCTATTTACCATCTATCAGCCGATGATTGAACTGCAGACAGTAAACAGAACCAATAAACCAAAGACAAGCTGCTTTCCTTTTGTTAAAGAAACATCTGGATCCACTTCTGGAGCTTCACAGCAGAACAGCAACGTTCTCCTAAACTCCTGAGGAAGCTGGGGATTAAAACAGCTCCACAGAGCTCATCCTGGTCTCCAGAAGTCACCACATCCCAGACAGATTGGACAGGATGTTATTGACAATTTTCTAAGGCTCGGGGAAAATTTCAGCAATCAGCTCTTTTTCCCTTCGATTCCTCTGCCACAGTTGGTACGTTTTCTGGCGGAATGCTGTGAGGGAAGTTTTGGCAAAGTTTGGCAAAATTCTGGAGCTTCAGAAATGTTCTGTGGACAAAGAAGCTCCACCTTATTTCCAACTCTCAACGTACTGCAATTTAAGGAATTAAGGAACTTAACCTTCATTGATTCGACAAACACAACACAAGCGAAGAGAGAAATGCACTGCAGGCAGCACAGATGGATACTGAAACATGATTGACACGTGTGTCTTAGACCTTTTGGCCCCGCCCCAATATCCATAAAATATTCCATTCCAAATGCAGCTGTCTCTTAATTTCACATTGCAAACTTAAAGCAAATGTTAAATTCCCTCCAGAATACACATTTTCCATTTTATCCACCTGGTGTTCAGCTGATTGGCTACCATATATCAGCTTTTCTAATCGCATGTAGCCATATTGTCTCATTTAATGATGCGTTTGAGGGACAACGTGACATCCGGTTGTACGTTATGTCACGCAGGATGGCTCTTGTGTGACAACCGGTTTGCCATCTGCCAGATTCCACGTGAATGCGGCTGGATGCTATTCGTACAGCGAACATCGGGACTGCAACCAGCGCCATGTTTCACCTCCTGAACCCAAACAGAAGTGACATAATTAAAGACGAGTACAGAAGTGTCCCAGTTCTGCTCTGAACAGCGACAGCTCCTCGCTCACTTACACCCCCAAGTGCTCATACAGTGTATGTAGCTATTGGGACAGGACCTGTATTTTAATGTTGTGATGGCGTCAATCGGATATTAACTTGTCAATTCAAGGGAAACCATCACAGCCATCACAATATTAAAATAAAGAAAAGTTTAAGTTGATATTTTAGTTTATTGTTACACCACCGCTGAGCTGAGCATCGATATCCTGACATCAGTGCTTCTTGCAGCATTTTTCTCTCTGCCTGTGAGTGCTGGCAGCACGTGTGTTGTCAGACTGATGGAGATGTTTTTTATGATTCACTAGCATTTAGTCTACGTGCGTGTGTTTTCTTAAGTCGCTCTTGGCCGCCTGCAGGAAGGGTTGAACTTGTCAGTTTTGGGTGACCGTGCGATCCATCAGTAATAGAAGATGACGAAAAGAAGACGAGCCCGTCACGCCGTCCCGCAGCGTCATCTGTTGGCGCCGAGCTCGTGATTGCTCAGAAACTGCTGCAATAATCTCCCGGAGGACGATGTGTGACTGGCTTGGGTGTGAGACTGGTGCTGAGGATTCTCCTGTCCAACCTGGCTCTGTGTGTGTGTGTGTGTGTGTGTGTGTGTGCGTGTGTGTGTGTGTGTGTGTGCGCGCGCGCCCTCTCCTCTCCCTGCAGCCTACATCCACTCCAACCAGATTATGGGCTGGGGAGAGAAGGCCATTGAGATCCGCTCCGTGGAGACGGGACACCTCGACGGAGTTTTCATGCACAAGCGAGCTCAGCGACTGAAGTTCCTGTCTGAGAGGAATGATAAGGTGAGCCTGAGCTGGCCAGGACGTGTGTCCATTTATTTAATGGTCAGATTAAAAACTATAACACTCAACCTCCGCAACAGAACTCATCAAACAAGAGAAAAATAAAAAAATATATAAAGTACTATAACCCTTTTAAATGTCATTGCTGTTTAATGTCACCTTTCTTCAATCAATCCAACTTTGTTTTTATAGTTTTTTTATACAAAACTAAATGTAATTGCTAGCACCATTTATTTGGTGACACATATTTAACACAGCACAGTTATTGCTGTGTTTTTGGATGAGTTTTACAGTCATGATGTAAATAAATAAAGTGCATCGTGGTGGATACGGGCCACTGTAAACAGGTTCAGCGTCTCGTTCCTGCAGGTTTTCTTCGCCTCGGTGCGTTCTGGAGGCAGCAGTCAAGTCTTCTTCATGACCCTCAACCGAAGCTCCATGATGAACTGGTAACACGTCCCCTCCTCTTCCTCACCGCCAACATGGGCCCTCACCCAGAGAGAGACGGGCTGACCGGAGGACTGTGTGTGTTTGTGTGTGTGTGTGGAAGAAGACAATGACCTGCTGGACAATTGAGCAAGTGGAGTTCAACTAGACTGTGTCCCCCCGTAGATCCGCCTATAGGGGGCACCACGGGCCCAATGAGGGTGTCTACCTGCTGGGTGACTCCACCTTGGTCTTCCCTGGACGGATGGACAGTTTCTCACAGGGAAGGACACTGATTTCACGCCCCGTCTGGTTGCAGGGGGCGCTGTGGAGCCGTTTTCCGTGTAGCACTGTGTAGATTTCTCACAGGAGTGCGCTGTGACCCTCTGCTCTGCTCGTTGGCGCTGATGACGCCGCCCCGACCGCCTCCGTTGGGCTGAGTCAGAGTCTTTAGTGCTGGCTGCTGAGGCGGCGTCAGTAGACAATGAAAACAGCGACAGTGTTTGAGTCACACAGCGCTGAACTAAGTCGGCCCCCAAAAATGTCTTTTTCTTCCGTTTCTGTCCCATTTAATGAAGCACACTGACTTATATCTGTTCTCTTTTTGTACACAGAAATGATGGCACACTATCTACAAATCTGCAATTCAAACTGGGCCAGTTGGTTTTGGTACAATTTAAAAAGCTAATCCTCGTCTAATTAGTTACTAAACCTGTTTGGCTGTCAAGATTGGAATGCATAGATAATGTTGTACACCTGTTAAAGTTAACAAGCTAACAAAAGACAGGAACAAAAGATGCTCATTAAACTTAGCTTATGCCCATTAATTATAGCTGCATCTCTCCCATGATTGCTGGCAAACTAGCCATCCTGATGCTAACTGCTCGTTTACTTGCTAACGTCGCGAAAACGGCGGGATCCAGAATTTTTCTCTGAATTCGAGCAGATGCAATTCCAGGCAGAGAAAATCAGGACACAGAAAGTATTTTTACATATTTTTAATGTTACTGGAGGAAACACAAAGTTCGTAGGCATTTGCTCGACAAAGTTATACGATGAAACGGCGTTGGGCAAACCAAACGTTGGAAATAAATACCTTTTTTTCCACCACAAATGACTTTGTGAAGTAGATTAATTCCAATTTGAAATCAGTCCAGGTAATAAACCCCACCTGGGACAGGGGCCAAAATAAAAGCTCAGTGTTCAAATGTTCTCTATCTGATCCGTCTGGTTTTGATCGACCGTTTGTACTAATAAAAGGGGGCCAAACGTCATGATGGACAGCAGGCAGGTTTAGGCAACTCTGGTTCCAAACAACGTCCCCTTCGCGAGAGGGCGGCGCTCGTGTGCTGGATATTTCAGATATTTCAGTGGTTCATGCATTTTTGGACCACTCACATCATTTAAACTAGCCGGTTAAGTGTGGACCTTTGACCCCTGTGATCCACCGGCCAAATGCTGAATTCAGATTCTGCGTTTTTCGCTGAGATCATCTCAATCCCAGTCTGGTCAGCTGATTTTAAATTGGCGCTTTACAGCCCAACATCTTGTAGCAAATCGTAAGAGCTTGTCGAAAACGTAGACTTGCATGTAGTTTGATCTTTGTTGCTCAGAGCGCGAGCGCTCGTCACAAATGCTGCTGAAACGCCCTCTACGTCGTGACGGGAGAGGAAGCCGTTTGGGTGCTCTCAGGCTCTCCGGCCTGGATTGTTTCCTGCGGGGGAGGGGAGGTTGTAGATATTGTACTATTGCTGCGACAGCAACACAACACCTTCACATCGTCGGGTCACACGACAACGTTTCTACTCTGTTCTCGCCACCGTTCGTCCTGGCTGTTGTGTGTACGCTGCACCTGTGTAAATACTCACGTTGATGTAGAGGACAGACTTTGCGAAGCAGGTGAGAGTGCTAAAGATAAAAAGAAAAGATAAAAAACAGTCTTTATTTCTGCCCGGTGTGTAGTTTCTCTCTGGCGGGAGGGTTTTTTCCGACCAGCGTGCCCGAGCGAAGGCAGAAGCCCGTCACAGTTTTTGTTGCGTTCAGTGTCGTCCCTTGTTTTCTGGCTTCCCTCTCACGAGTCGGACGAGTCCAGCTCGTACGCTGGATGATTACACATTTACCATGAAATGTTCGTCTTGAAAGGAGCGAGCGGGACGGGGCTCAGCACCAGTTTGGACGAGTTATTTTGTTTCTTTATTGGGTGACACTCTGAGTGTTGGGGGGCGGGACGTTTCCGTTGATTTTAGCGGATGGGTTAGGCGTAAGCGATGGTGCTCTAACGGCCAGCTGAAGGCTTTTACATGAGCGGGATGTTCGCGTTAATCAACACCCTGTGAAAAAGGTCAGGAGGTGGGGTCAGTGGGAGCAACCATGGACACAACAAAAAAGATAAATACTGTAAGAATTTTTTTTCCGTATGATGATAGCTTAACAATCATTTTAGAGAAAGACAAAAAAATAATGTTCACTGATTAAAGCTTAGTTGTCTTTCTACAGAATAGAGAACATAGCTATAAGAATTTCTAAAAAAAATGTTTTTATTGTGGTATTATTTGTATTTCAATTTTTGTACGTATAAAGACTGTGAACGTATGTGCGGCAGTCAGCCTGTGTGTGTGTTTGTAGGCGAGCGGGTGTGTGACATGCATGCATGTGCGTGCGTGCGTGTGTGTGTTTTCACCTTGTCTGAATCACTGGAATCGGTCGAATGACGAGCTCAAATCTGGTAACACGCATCTGTGATGTTGGGAATCCTCCAATAAATGTCCTCTCCCTGTACAGCAGCTCAGCGACTCCGCGCTCCTTCTTTACGCTCGTCGCGTCCTCCTGCTGAGAGGCGCGAAGAAGAGAACAATGAAGCTGGTTACGAGCAGTTTAAGGGTGGAACTATTTTCTTTAGGTATCTTTAGGGCAGGAGACGTGTTTTATTCATGGATGAGAGGCTAACTAATGTAATCACCTCTGTAGCTCAGCCCAGGAGGACCTTCATCCTGTGTGGTAGAAATATAGAAACTTTCTCTTTTTCTTATTTGGTGAATATTTTCTAGCATTTGTCAAAGTCAGGCAGGAAATTTTTATAAGTTTTTTATAAGGTTGGTGGTATATGAAATGATAACAATGGAATTTTATAATAGGTATTTTATAAACATACCAGTATTTCATCCTGTGTGCCTCAATGACAAAGACAATTAAAACAGTAGAATTTTAATATTCAGTAGATATAAAACATTACTGCCTGGTGGTTATAAGCCTCCACATACAACGCAGACAATGAAAGTAGCGGTGGGTCCAGAAGATCCTTCTGGGATGGTTTGGATGGATGTGTGATTGGTAGAAATCTTATTTTTGTCAAAGATTTAGCTGCATGTTTTGTAATAAACTAGATTGCAGCGCAAGTTCAGTGTATCAGGGTCAAATTGTAGTAAAAAATAAAAACAAGTAAATAAGGATGTAGGAAACTATGAAAATTGTTGGTGTCCACCTGCAGTGCGACCTCACAATGTGTACGTTCATGACCTTTGACCTCCAAAATGTAACCAATTCACTCTCGAGTCCAAATGTAGGTTTGTGCCAAATTTGACAAAAATCCTTCAATGCGTTCTTGGGATTCCTGGGATGCTCACAAGATTTCAAGAAAGTTCAAGGTCACTTTGACCTGACCTTTGAATACTTGGTCAGAAGACCTTTGACCTTTGGAGGTCGAAGGTCTTCAGATCAAGTATTTAGTGTTTTCATTTAATGTGACAATAAGCCCTTTTTCCGCATGACAGCTTTGGTAACAGATGTGTTAACATAAGAATATGAGTATTAAACACCCAAGTGTATGTTAAAATAGTTCAAATTCGCTTTACAACATCAAATGCTGTTTTTAATGCATTAATATATGTAAAGTCAAGTGGATCACTCACATGTATTCCTGACATATCACAAGATATCTTTAAAAAAACGTACACAATGGAAAAATAAATGTGACATGGTTAGAAGCACAACGTAAATAAACGTGAAAGAAATCCCAAAACCACTGCAACTCGGCTGCCCGATGTCAGAGATTTAACCTCCTAACCACTATTTTTACATTTTTACTCTCTTTATTGACTCACTCTGTAGCTATAAATCT
>KV751417.1:396197-412807 GCA_001698575.1 Mola mola
TGGAAGGTAAGTGTGGCATGGCGCGTGTTTCTGCCTGGGGGGATAAACGGGGCCGTTAGCGGTTCTTTCAGTGAGCTGCCAGCGGATTTGGAGGTGCTGCCGGTTGGGTTTTTGCTGTGGAGGTCGTAATATAAGTTCTCGGCGGGTGTAGAGTGTCACGGGGCAGGGTGTGGGGATCCATGTTCCTGTTAGCATTATGGGCTCTAATCAAAGGGACGATCGGCCTTCGGCAGCGCGGTCGGTGGAAGTCGCCCGTCGTTCTCTCCGCTCATACCTGACTCTGTCGGAGCCAGAGCTCCTCTGGTCAGCCGACCGTTCATTGGCCATCCTGTGAGACATAACGGGCCGCGCAGCAGCGCTATCGGCCGCGCGGCGACCCTTTTCGCTCGGACGGAGCTGAATGGACAGCTAGTGTGGCTAGTCGCTGTTAGCAGCCCGTCGGCTAGCAGTCGGATAACGGTGGTTAAGTGAAACAGCAGCTCGCGTTTGCCAGTTACCGACCCCGGCAGCCCCAGAAACGACTCCTGATGGTGCTGCCTAAGCAAACACTATTTTGTCCGATAATCAAAGATGGTAGCTGCGGTTTTTGACGGTATTGTTGGACGTGAAACGCCGCTGTGCTTGTAAACTGCAGGACGGCTAACGTAACGCGAACTGCCAGCTGGATTTCATGACAAATCACAAACTGAACACCGTCCCCCGCCACATGTTCTCCGTGTGTTAATCTCCGGTCGCTGGGGGATCGTCAACCGTTGAGTTTCCGTAAGTTAATAAGTTCAGTTAGTGTTAACCGAGCGCACAGTGTCGGATCTGAACGTGGGCCAGCTGGCCCGGTTGTCCGGTGTCGCCGCAGCTTCACAGCTTTATTTTTGGCCCTGGTAGAATTTGATGTAATTTGCGGAGCAGATCATGCGGATCCGCTCAGGCCGAAGTCTCGCGATATCGCCGCGGCAGGCAGCGCTCGGACCGCGTTGTGGGGCCTCGCAGAGGGCAGAGCAGGAACCGCTGCGGCGAGGCCACATTTAACCGGCTGGAAACCGAATTGTGTTAAGTCTGTGGTGTTTTTCCTTCTGCCGTCAGCCGATGAGCTACTCTGAATCTAACATGCATGCAAAATTCTCATATTGGATGTTAGTGATGTTTGATTCAAAGTTTTTTTTTGTGCTGAGCAGGGTTGACTTTGATCAGGAACATCCTCTGAATATACCTGAAACCTGCTTTTTTTTTTTTTTTTTTTTTTAAATCAATCAGGTTCCAGTATGTAAAACTTATTGTATAGGCCTCATAAGTGTTAATAAATCTTGATTTTCTGACTCTCATCTGTTTGCGGTAGATGTAAGTTTTGGAATCAGCTCATCAACAAATATATTGTAAAGATGCTCAAATGTTAAACATTTCAGTTGTGATTTGCAGCGTTATAAAGGCTCCAAAATCCAGCATGATGAGGTTTCTGGCACATATTTAGCTTGAATCCAGTGGTTGTGTGAATCGCAGTGAGGTTAACATCGATGTGGATCTCTTTCACAGCACCCCTGACCCATAGCACCATGGCAGATCCCGATCTTGATTTCCAGACTGGCGAGTCTGGTGCCTCCGCCACTTTTCCCATGCAGTGCTCTGCTCTGCGTAAGAACGGCTATGTGGTGCTGAAGGGACGTCCCTGCAAAATCGTGGAGATGTCCACTTCCAAGACCGGCAAGCACGGACACGCCAAGGTAACATTGTCCTTAAACCCTGCTTATGAACCTTTTGACAGACAGCAGATCAGAACTTCAGACCCTAAATCTTCAATTTCTTTAGTCCAAAAGACCAAAGAAGCAAATCCTCACATGTCAGAAGCTGGGACCAGCAAAAAAAACAGCTGAAAATTAGAATATGGTAACTCATTTTCTTAATTGTGGCAGCTGTAGTTGTGAATGGCGGCTGATCAAGCTGAAGAGCTGTTGGTCTCCTTATCTTGGTCTTCAAACATCACCGGGCTCCCACGTGTACTTTGCTCTCCTGTGGGGCTTGGTCAAAATAAATGGAAAAAGATTCTTGCACATAAAATGCAAATGGGAAAGTTTTTAAATTAGATTCCCATTTTTTTTCTCCTTTATAAACTGAGCCAATTTATTTGTTTTATAGTTGTTCCGAGTGAAAGCTTGGTGATTCCTGTCAAAGAAGATGTTTGCTGTGGGATGGGAGGGAGGCACATCTACTGATGCCAGGCGACGCGATGCTGACGCACACTGCTGCTGTTCTGCATAAATGCAGGCAGCTTTGGCCCTGAGCACAGCTGTGTTCTCGAGAACACAACGCCCTCCGTCGCATCAGGCTCAGGCCCAGTTGGAACCTGTAAGCTGGTGGGAGGAGAGCTCAGGGTTTATGTTTTGGGGCTGAAAAGGGGATTTCTTTGCCCATATCAACCTGTCAAACAGCGAGTGACGTCAGCTGTTTGTGTTCCATAATTCTGACGGGGAGGGCAGAGACACGTAAAGTGTTGACTTTAGCCAGTGGACGAACTGACTTCAAATACCTACTGCGCCTGCTCACTGTTAATTTACAGACCAGTTTTCTGGCTATTTTTACCACAGCTTTATTTTGAAAACACCACACAAGCATTTTCTGGCCTGGTTGAAATGGAAGTTGGAAATTAGTGGCATTGTGTTGAAATGCTGCCGTGGTGACAGCTGGGAGGAAGTTTATGGTGTGTAAATGAAACATTTTGTTGCTCGCACAGATTCACCGGTGACATTTTCCTCTGTAGGTTAACCTGGTTGGTATCGACATCTTCACCAACAAGAAGTATGAAGATATGTGCCCCTCCACCCACAACATGGAAGTGCCCGCCATCAAGAGGACAGAATACCAGGTACGCTAGTCCAAACTGTCACGGCAGATTAAAACATATGAATGATATCTTGCTTAGTTTAACACTGAGCAGTTTGAAATCAGTCTAAATATTTTTCTCTGGCTAAATTAGTTTTTCGGTGTAAATAAGTGGCTTTAACAGACCAGGACGGGACAGCATGTGGCTGTAAACACCTGCAGATTTGTACACATTTGGACAGTTGAAATGTCCAATTTCACAATTGTTTTGATTTTACAAAACACGTCCCTGTGCGTAACTGTAATAACATAACCGATGCAGAATGTACCTTAAACGTCAAGTGGTGCAGTTTTATCAAAACTGTAAAAGGTTAATATGAAAATAGTGAAACTACACAGGCTCTAAACACAAAAAAATTGCACGTAAAGTGTCTAAATAGAAAAACATGACTATAAATTGTCAAACGCATTGTGGACAACATCACAGGTATCCAGAGCTAAACATAAACTGCTTGTAATGCCATCTCACACAGCTGCGCATTTAGGAAAAGGATATACAGATAGAGGTGACTTTATTAATCCCTGTAGGGGAATTAATTGGAATATATAGGTAATTAAATATAGGAAGGACTGGTGAAGATGGCTGAAGCTCTGGAACCTGGAGGCAGCTTCTCTGTTTGTGTAACTAAAGCACAGAGTACATGAAACAAAACGTGTGCCCTGAAATCATAGTTTTACACGCTGCTCATTTCTCACATGTTCGTAGAAAAACTATTTCAGAAGCTGGACGTCTCAAATGTTTCCTGACGTGGTCCTAACGAGTTACTCTCCTGTGTGAAGCTCTGGCTGCGGATATATGTGGGTTTATTGAGACACAATCCGGTTTGAGGGCGGTGGGCGCTGTAACTCAGACGGACCATGATATCTGTCAGCAGGAGGCGCTATAAGATGTCTGTTTACTGAAAGGATGTGACGCAGCAAGCGCACTTCTCCCGGGTGTCAGGTTGTTGGCTGGTTCACGCCCGGAATAAATGAGCCAGTTACTGCGGTCGGCGTGTCATCGTGTCACAGAACGTTTTCCTGTGATCATCTGAGTTGGATGTGTCTTTTAAAAGCACACTTGTGATATGAGTTTTGAGGACGGATCTTGTAGAGAATGATGCTAATGAACCTGGATTTTAAGTGAGTGACGGTAAATGTAGCCGCTGACTTGTTCAATGTGTTCGCTCTTTCCCAGTTGGTTAATATCACTGACAACTACATGACTTTGATGAGCGACAACGGCGACATCAGGGAGGACCTGCGTGTCCCAGACAGTGACGTCGGCAAGGAAATCGAGTCAAAGTTTGAAGCGGGCGATGATTTCTTGGTAAGTGGGGTCCTCGGGTTAAACGCCAAACACGTTGACGTAAACGATTTTGACATTTCTAGTTTGACTGGAACGTGCTCTGCGCAGGTCACCGTGATCTCTGCCATGGGGGAAGAATGTGCCGTCGGTACCAAGGCCTTGGCAAACAAATAGGGAGACGGACTTTGCTGCCCAGGCAACAAGCACCACCCACAACCAGTCTCTCCCATTCTCATTGGTTCTGCCACCAAAGCGTCAGCCTTCACAGACAACCTCAATCATGCTGTTGTGATTTCTCTTATCATTGATCTTTATTTTTTCTCTCTCTCCCCTTTTTGGTTCCTCTCCTCCGTCGCCGCGGGGGAGGGTCCTCTGCCCGATCGCTGAGGTTTTGTTTGGTGACGATCTACTTTGTATAAAACAACTTCAAAAATAACGATCAGCTGCTCATTCTTATTTTTGCCTTCAAAGTGTTGGTTTTGCCACTCACATTCCTGAATGTTTAAGTAACAACGGGATTCAGCTTTTGTATGATTATTTTTTTATATTAAATATAGTAGGTCTAGCCTTTAAGAGGGAGGGGAGGGGGCACCTGAGTTGTGAAAGCACCGGGAGGGAGCGTTTCCTCCTGGCTGCCGGAGTCGGGGTGAATATCGCTTTGGAGCACTTGATTTCCACCCCAGCATGTCGGCTCTAAAACTAAGATTGTTTTTTTTTTTTTGTTTGGTTTTTCCCTCCCTTCAAAAACAGAACCTTAAGTGATTTTTTTTGTTTTTGTTTTTTTTCCCCCTCTGGGTTCCGGTCTCTTCTCTGTAGAAGTTCGAGAGGCACGAGGGTCCTGTGCACTCACTCCTCTCGTCCTCCGGGGGCAGTGGCGGTCCCCCTCTGCCCCCGGTCATCCCCCAAAACAAATGGAGTGTTCTATCTTTTCAGAGGCGTGTGTGTTTGTGTGTGTAGCGGTGTGGGCCTCCGACACGTGGTAAGCTGTTTGCAGTGAGGCGTGTTTCTCTCGAGGGACTCGGATCAGGTTGGGGGGGTGGTAGAGTTGCAAACTTTGTTCACTCGAGGCCTTTGTCACCTGACTGGAGATGGCAAAATAATAAAACATGATACAAATGGACAAAAACTGCACACACTGTCTGGTTTTCTGTGTCTGATCTGTGATGACGGGGTAGACAGGAAGTGCCCCGTTCCAACCGAACAGGTGGGTAGGTGATTCCTCGGGTTCTTAGTGGAGAGTAATCTTTAGAAAGGGAGCCATTCTCCTGAAATGAGTCCATCTGCTTGTCCTGTTTATACATTTTGACACTTGACATACTTAATATCTTCACATGAGGTGAAATGTTTGGTTTATTCATCAAATATTACTTTATAGGGTCACAGGTCAACTTCATGTGGCAAAATGAGACGTGGACAGCGTCTCGCAGGGAAACATGGAAGCAGTTCGACTGATAACCTTTCAGAGAACATCTTGTAACATATCGGTGTCCAATTCTGCCATTTAAAATCTGATTAGTCCCAAAAATTTGGTGGCTGGCAGCCATAAAGGAGCAAATAAACCAAACACTGGCTACCTGCATTAGAAAACTGATTTGGCAATCCAGACCTGACGCTATGGTTCCAAGCGGCTCTACTGGGGTTTGGTAAAGAGCTTTAAGAACTCGTAAAAATGGCTACTTAAAACATGCTTTCAAGGAACAGATTTTAAAATCAAAATTAATAATGAAAAGGAAACACAGTAAGCACTAGTTTTATTGTTTTTTGATCATATCTGTATCTTTGTGGACTATAAGAAATGGTCTTTATCAGGCAGAAGAAAGATGTCTGTCAGAAGTCATCTTCAGCCTGCTGGGATGTCCCTGATGAAGTCACAAACTGATCCACAGTGGAAACGCGCGGATACGTTTTCTTCCTGACTACCGTCTGAGTCATCGAGATGACTTTAAACACGGTGAGCGAGGATGACCAGGGGAACAGCTGTGTGTGTCGGCTGTCAATGATCGACCAGGATCAGCAGTTTTATCAGGGTGTGCTTGGCTCGAGTTGACCTTTGGACGTGAATTATCTGACACAACAGACAAACCTTTAACTCTCAGGTCTTTTAAGTTAAATAAGAGTTAAACAAGTGAAGCTAAAACAAATGTTCCGCAAACTTCCACACTGTTAAAGGAGGAAGCGGTACTGTCAACGCCGCAGGATACCCGAAGTGGAAGCAAGGGGCGACCTATCCGTACTGCACATGCGCGAAAGCGGTCCGGTCAGTCCGCCGCAACTCTGCCTGACTAAAATGATGCGTGACGTCATTTCTCCCTTTATTTTTTTTTTTAATACTTTAGCTTTTGGGGGGATTTATTAGCGTGGAAACCGTTTGCAGCATCCACTGTAATAAACCTGAAATTTTGTGACTTTCGTTAATGTTTTTGAGCTCGTTTACGAAACATGAAAGGCATTAAAGATAGAAACAACTTACATTGTAGCTCATGATTTTTTTTCGCTCTTTACGGAACATTTCTGCAATTCTGTTTTCAGGTTGTCTTCTCACACCAACTATCTGCATGTCCTCTCTCACCACATCTATCAATCTCCTCTTTGCCTCCTGCCTGGTAGCTCCATCTTCAGCATCCTTCTACTAACATATCCTCTGTCCCTCCTCTGCACATGTCCAACCCATCTCAGTCTGGCCTCTCTAACAGTGTATCCAAAATGTCCAACCTGCTCGTTCCTCATCCTGTCCATCTTCATCACTCCCAAAGAGAATCTCAGGTCATCTTGGTCAGTGCCACTGTCTCCAAACCAAATAACTCTGCTGGTCTTACTACCCTCTTTTAAACCTTCCTTTCACTTTTACTGCTACTCTTCTGTCACAGAACACTCCTGATGCTTTGTTCCACCCAATCCACCTTGCCTGCACTCTCTTTTTCACCTCTTTACCAAACTGAGCAGTTAAACCTAAAAAAAACTTAAACTCATGGACCTTCTCCACCTCTCCTCCCTGTAACCTCACTGTTCCACTTGCCTCCCTTTCATTCACACACATGTATTCTGTCCTGCTGCCACTGACTTTCATTCCTCTTCTGTCCAGTTCAGACCTCCACCTCTCCAGGTTTTCTTCCACCTGCTCCCTGCTCTCACTACAGAACACATCTCTTTCAGACTACATCGTCTCCACAGAATGTAGTCCACCTGTGTGCTCCTGCCTCCAGTCTAATATGTCACCCTGTGTTCTTCCCTCTTTGGGAAGCAGCTGTTCACCACGGCCATTTCTGTAATCCAGTAAATGCAGTTTTTTTGTAGTTTATCATAAATTCAGTCACCATTTAAGTTTATATTTTGTTCATGTTGTGTATATCATTTTTTTTGTTAACACTTTCTGGGTTGGAAACAATTATCATTCAAACTAAGACTTAAAAAATGTTTCATTATATTAAATGTTCGCTGCTCTAAAGTTGGGTTTCCACTAAAATTATTTTTTTTAAAAACACAAAAAATGACAGTACTTGAAAGTCATTCTTCCTAAAACAAAAAAAAACGTATAATTAAAAGCATATACTTGTCCATTTCAAACTTTTTATGAATTATGTAATCTAAGGTTGTGCGGTTGACTTGCTTTTCTGGATGTTTTTTTTTTTGTTTACCTGCCCAGCGACACCAGATGCAAATTAGCTGCTAGCCAACACTGCTGCGCTTAACAACAAAGAAAATTATTTTACAAAAGAGAGTTTCATAAAATATAAGTCGGTGATACAGCTTTGACGCTGTCAGTAGTTCGCCATATTTGGTAAGGGCGTTTCGGGCGGCACGAAGACGTCACTTCCGCGTCACGTCCGGCTCCCTCTTTCCTGTCCGATCTCGCAACATGGCGCCGGTAAGTTCGCGCATCTCCTCTGGAGTTTAAGCTGTTAATCGTTATCCCTTTGTATTTGTGACCCTTTTGCAGGTTTAATCTGCCAAACAAATGGAAATGTTTCAGTTCTTGGCTGTGTTTCGCTGCCTGAACCATTTTTTTCAGTGAAAGAGACCGAAAGTTAGCCGAGTTAGCCTGACGTTAGCTCACACGTGTCTCATTGATTCGACAAGAATTTTTCTTCGTGAGTCTTCGTGACCCAACCTGTCATTTCGTAGCTAATCTAATAATGACTAATCATAAATAACCAAGAAATAACGGGCGTCATATCTGTTTCCGCGTTGCCATCATTTCTATCGCAAATTATTAGTAAACTAAAGCATCTTTTAAAGGATGACCTTGTTATTATAAGGTGGTCTGTTGCTTTTGCTCTGTTAGTCTGATATTCGTCTTTAATTGAACATGTTAAAATTGTAAATAAAGTCTGATAAAGCTGCAACCGTCAGTCGGTAAAAGAAATTCACAGTTTTGATAATCGTGTCCATAAACAGGTCAGGATTTGCAGCCTTTGTCATTTCTGTCAGTAAACGAAGAGTCTGTGTTTTTGGCTACTGATTTAGATTAAAGAATTATCTGAAGATGTCTGTCTCCCAGTAACAGACATGAGCCAATATAACCATCACACTGTGGTTGTTACTGTGAGGTAACTGAAGATATCAGTAATTGGAGGTTGGGCAGCGTCGGTTTTACTGCACAGATGTGATCACTTCCCGATGAAGGAGCTGGTTAGACCTCCAAGCTTCCAGAATGAGCAGAATGGGAGCTGAGAGGCCGAACAGCGATCTGATATCCTCAGAACCAGACCAGATTTACTGTTCAGCTGCGAATATGGCGCGTCGATAGGCGTCCGTGTATTTATGACCGGGGGAACACGCAGAGGAGAGGTAAACGTTCTGATCACATCTTCATGGTTCCATCCTCAGGTCAAACAGAAGAGGCCAACAGCTGGCAAGAAGGCCAGAAAGGGGGCTGTGTGGAAGTTCACGTTAGACCTGACCCACCCGGTGGAGGACGGCATCCTGGACTCGGCCAACTTTGTAAGTGTCCCTGCGAGTCCCTCTTAGAGTCCCGTTCAACATCTCTGCATTTAATGGTGGATTCAGTCATGTTTGCACACAGTTAACCCTGCGGTTGGACTAGGGCCGCCTTCCCTAGCTCCTAATCTACTAGGGCTCTCTTCCCTAGTACGTCACTCTGCTGTGTCCGACAGGAAACCTTCCTCAAAGAGCGGATCAAGGTCAACGGGAAGACGGGGAACCTGGGTAACATCGTGCAAGTTGGCCGCCTGAAGAACAAGATCAACGTCACGTCCGACAAGCAGTTCTCCAAAAGGTGAGATGGGCCCGACAAACCGAGACAAAGTCTCAGCCAGGATAATGCGACTAAACGGCCTCGCGTCTCCGCCACAGGTATCTGAAGTACCTAACGAAGAAGTACCTGAAGAAGAACAACCTGCGTGACTGGCTGAGAGTGGTGGCGTCCGACAAGGAGACATACGAGCTGCGCTACTTCCAGATCAGTCAGGATGACGAGTCCGAGGCAGACGAGTAAACCCGCTGCCGTCTCTCTGTGTGTCAGGACAATAAACTCCACAAACGACAATTCTGTGTCCCGTTTTTATTGATCTTAAACAATGATTTGGAAAACCTCTGAAACAGCTGCTTGTTCCACTGGAGTGCCTGAACCTGGGGAAGCAGCACACTAGGTGGCCACTAGGTGGTGGTGCTGCTGCTCACTGACAATAATTCATCTAAAAAATTACAAAATTGATTTTTTTCAGCAGTTACTGCTGACTGACTGATATATTGTAGAGACGTTACATGTAAACTAAGATATTGTTTTAGTATTTTCATGTTAATGAAAATGGCCTACAGCTCAAAAAAAACATCTCAAATATTAGAATATTTTGCTGTAACTCATAATCAAAGACAAAATGAGCTGAAATATTTCACTGTAAGCTCAATTCAACGGAAAGTGTCAATTGTTTTACATTTGGAGTAAAGTAAAATAATTAAGCTCCAATGCTCCAGACTTTTTAAGTGTTTAGAAAAGAACTGAAAAAAATTTTTAATGTGAAATACTCAAAATTAAGTGTGGAATTTCCCCATAAGTGTATAAAAATAGAATAAACGCATAAAACTAAGTTTGAAGTAATGTCATTTAATTAGTCAACTTTGACTTTGTTTAAAATGTGAGCTTTTACACTGAACAGGTGCAGTAAAATTAAAAACTATTTATGTAATTAAAACACTCAAAGCCAGTTTTTGAGCGTCTTCTCAAACTTGTTGAACATGAACGTTGATTGTTGCCACTGATGAGCCACAATGGCCCCACGTCATGACCCTCAGAACTCAAGTGACGCTGAACAGCCCAAAAGTACAACAGTATTTTTCTGCTGATCTAAACTTCCACTCCACATTTTGGAGACACATATTGTACTTTTACTGCAATATGTTTATGTATTTGTTTATTTACATGCTGAAGCAGAGCCGGAATAATCATTTTTATTTATACAGTCAGAATCCACAGTGGTGTCTCTTTACATTTGACATGAAGCACAGAGCTAAAAATGACAAAAATTCTATGGAAGACAATTAGTGCCAGGCTTCAGAAGTTTAAAAGAATTTTTTTTTTTCCGAAACACTTTGAGGAAAAAAAAAGATGAAATGTCATAAATAATGTTGAATTATAATTCAGTGAATGAAATGGAAATGTTGATAATATTAAGACTGTAAACACGTACAAACTGCTTTACATGAGCAGGTGAAACTTCAGAAACACAGAAATTCTTCCTCTGTGAGCTCATGAGCTCAGTGTCGTTATCAGGATCCGGACGGCTGCGTTGCTGCGAGCTGATGGGTATCCATGGTTACAGCTGGACGTGAATCTGAAGGCATACGATCAGACCACTGATCAGGTGGTTTGATCCTGAAGTGGCAGAGCTCAGGCAGCTGCTGTTGTCTGGCTGAATTGTGTTTCAACATTATTCTCCACAGCTCATCTTTTTCCTCAAAGTGCACATTGAAAAAACAAAAGTTAAAATTTCATCCTCTTATTTTGTCTCAGTCCCTAATGACCCAAATCGTCATGACTGTGACATGAACATGGGACATTTGGCGCCAAACGTTTCTGCCGCTGAGCCAAAACTGTCCCAGAAACCAACCGCCAGGGTGTGGACGGGATGAGTGTCTCGTTTCTCCGGCTCAGGATCATCATGTTTCCGTGTCTGCAGGAAATCAGACCCTGTGGATCAGATTCCCAGCAGACACACACATTCACCAGGCAAGCAGTGTCCTCTGCTGCCTCCTTCCTGTTTTTAACAGTGAATCAACTACAGTATGTTGAAACAAAGAACAACTACAGCATAGCATGCATATGTGTGCATTAGCTGGAGAACAACAGCCTATTTCTAAGCGCGTGTTGTTGGCGCCACCTGGACCACAGAGCTAGCTGGTTCTGGCTGCGTGATGGACCCTGGGATTATTTACAAAAAGACGCCTGTATGCCAGTTCCATCCATTTTCTACCACTTATCCTGTTAGGGGTCGCGGGGGGGGGGGCTGGAGCCTATCTCAGCATCTTGGGGTGAAGGCGGGGTCACCCTGGACAAGTCGCCAGTTCATCGCAGGGCTGACATATAGAGACAAACCAACCATCCACACTCACATTCAAAACTACGGGCAATTTAGAGTCACCAATTAACCTATTAACCCCCAGTTTCGCACGTTTTTGGACTGCGGGAGGAAGCCAGAGAACCCACGCAGACACGATGAGAACATGCGAACTTCGCACAGAAACGTCCTGACCCAGATTCGAACCCAGGACCTTTTTGCTGTGAGGCGACAGTGCTAACCACTGCACCTCTGCGCCGCCCTCGTACGTTGGTTCCTTCTGGGGGTTTGTCCGACCTTTAAGCGACCTCGACGTTTGACCTTAAAAACACCAAAAATCACTCATGTGTAGTGCCAAATGACAGTAGTTGGACCTCTCCAAGTCATTCTATCAATTGTTATGGCCAAAAAACAAGATTTTTGAGTCTTCAGTGAACTTGACCAAAATCCGATCAGCTGTAGGATGGGTGAAGATGCACCTTTGATGAAAATTCATTAACATCCGTGTGTAACGTTTTGAGTTGTCCTGTTCACAACCAACAAATAAATGAATAAATGAACTAACGCCAGTAATAAAAACACTGAAGAAAAAACAAAAACGGGGTTTAATGATTTCACTGTGAATATATGAGTTTTTCTGTGCGCTTTCTAATTGTTTTCATGGCTGAAATCTCCAAAAACTTCATGTGTTAGTGAGAAAACGAACTCCCGCAGGTAACGAAGATGCCTGTCCATCACACACGCAGCTGGTCCGTTCCCAGCTCTGAAAGATCGGAGCGTTTCCTGGAGCAGCTGCCGGACACCGTTAACACTCAGACACACACTCAGTCTGAGCCTGATCACAGGCTGTCAGGTCTGGACCTGGAGTCCGGCCTGCATCT
The DNA here is from genome assembly GCA_001698575.1 of Mola mola. Classification (NCBI taxonomy): domain Eukaryota; kingdom Metazoa; phylum Chordata; class Actinopteri; order Tetraodontiformes; family Molidae; genus Mola; species Mola mola. The sequence goes on from KV751417.1 coordinate 408,752, forward strand.
TCCCTGTCCTGAATCCCACCTGCTGCTGTCCCTCTGAAAGGAGATCTGTGCTCCGTCATGAATGTTTCAGAGCGGGAGACACGCTCCAGTGAGCGAGGAGAGCAGCCGCCGGTAACCCATCATCACCTGCTTCCTCCGATCCACCTCAGCCGTGGGTGAGTGCAGTGGTCCTTTTGGACTTTTATGTCTCTTTTTGTGGTACTTTTGTGCCTCTTTGTTTTATTTCTGCGTCTCTTTCAGTTTTTTGTTTTTTTTATCTCGGTTGTTTTTTTTTGTGTCTCTTTGTGGAGCCTTTTTGATTTGGTTGTCACTTTGTAGAATTGTGGTACATTTGTGTCTCTGTGCTTGTGTCATTAACTTCCACAGAGAAATTGAAGCTAAACTTCTCACAAATCATCGCTTAAGTTTCACTGTCTGGTGGATTTGTTGTTTTTCTGCGTTTGTTGTAACTTAAACTATCCAATATTTGATACAAGCACACCTGAAACGATTCATTGGATCGATTAATCCATCATTTCAAGTCTTCCTTTGAATGATTGGAGTTGAAAGTTTTTGTCGTAATGGACAGAACCGTGTGACTGTCACCTCGCTCATGTCTCACTAGGATCAGAAATCAAACATTCGGTCGGTAGATGGAGGAAATTATGAAACATTCCTCCAGAATGAAAGTGTCACGAATTAACTCCAACAGTAAAATCCTGGTTTGACCCGAGTGTGTTTTACTGCTTGAAGTACTTTCAGTGCAGGACTCTCTTGTACCGGAGCGGTTTTCAGTCCAGTGTTAGTAGTGATGTGAATCCGTCCTGCCTCTCCTCCACAGAGTGTTTCCTCCTCCGTGAGCAACGAGCCAAACGCAGAAAAAGAGGGGAGGACGGCTGCTGTTGAGGGTGGAGGAATGGCAGACTAAAGGTAAAAGGACAAACATCAGCAGTGATGGCGGCGTGGCTGGGCCGGCTGGCTTCGGCCGACGCCTGGCACAACATGTACTCCCGCCTCCTGCGGACAAAACCGGTGGGCTCCATGGCCCACGGTTCTGACGACCTCGCCGAGCTCGCAGAAGGGGCGACGGTTGGGCTGGCCAAGGTCTTGACCACCGTGGACCTGGTGTCGCTCGGGGTGGGAAGCTGCGTGGGCACGGGGATGTACGTGGTGGCTGGGCTAGTTGCCAAGGCGATGGCGGGGCCTGGGGTCATCCTGTCGTTTATCGTCGCGGCGGCGGCCTCCATACTGTCAGGTGAGGTGACAAATGCAGGTTAGTTCACTCGAAAACCGGGCTGACGGAGAACTTAAACACATTTCCGAAGACCTCTGACAGCTGAGCTTTTAACTGGGGTCTAAAGATGTGTCGGGGACATGAAAAGACCAAAACCACTAACATTCCATATACTAATGTGAGAAATGTATAAATATATAAACTACATATATGACATTCGTATATATCAGTTTTGTAGCATTTGGCTGAATGTGAGCAGAGAGTATAGCCCTATACACCTCAGAATTCATCCTGACACTTCTGTCAGGAGTCACATGATCAATAAACAGCAGTGAGCCTGTTCCATTGGCAGCCATAACTCTGCCTTCACCATGTTGGACACATGATGTGGTGCTTTGGATCATCAGCTGTTCTTTTCTCTTCCCATCATTCTGATACAAGTTTATCTCGGTTTCATTTGTCCAAAGAATCTGATTCCAGAACTTTGGAGGCTTTTTTAGATGTTTTCTGACAAAGTCTAATGTGTCCTTCCTGTTCTTGAATGTTCTCTGTGGTTTGCACCTTGTTGTAAACTGTCTGTATTTACATTCATGAAGGCGTCTCTTGATTGTAGATTTTGACAGTGACATGTCGACCTTCTCGAGTGTTCTGGACTTGCCTCCATGTTGTGAAGAGGTTTTTCTTCACCAAAGAAGGGATTCTGCCATCATCCACTTCCTTTGTCCTCCAGGCATTTTGATGTTGTTGAGCTCACCAGTTCATTCTGTCTTTCCAAATTGTTGATTTGGCCTCTCATAAAGTTTTTGCTCTCTCTGATAGATTTATTTAGTTTTTTCAGCCTAATGATGCCTCCTTCACTTGCATCGATCTCCTTGGACTTCATATTGATGATCTAGTCAAACAGTTTCCAAATGCTGATTCAACAGCTGAAATCAGCTCCAGACCTTTAATCTGCTTCCTTTGTCTTGAAATAATGAGGGAACCAACCACACCTGGACATCAAACTGCTTTCTGCTGGTACCTCCCAGAACCAGCATCTGGGTCGACTCCAGAGAGTGTGGCAGGAGGACAGAGTGTGTGGGAGTGAGTGAAAATAAACTCGTATCCACGTGTTTTCTCCTGTTGACGTGACAGAAGAGAAGTTTTAAAACTACTGAACTGAGCAAGTTTAGACATTTATTAGTATTAATGTGGCCTTGTTAGTTTGTAAAGATTGTATTTATTTTTGTTTTCAAATAAAACAATTTGTGTGTGTGTGTGTTGCCTTTGTTCAGGCGTGTGCTACGCAGAGTTTGGCGTCCGCGTCCCCAAGACGACGGGCTCGGCCTACACCTACAGCTACGTGACCGTTGGGGAGTTCGTGGCCTTCTTCATTGGCTGGAACCTGATCCTGGAGTATCTGATCGGTACAGCGGCGGGGGCATCGGCCCTCAGCAGCATGTTCGACTCACTGGCCAATCACAGCATCAGCAACTACATGATAACCCACCTGGGCACAGTCAGAGGGCTCGGTCAGTACCGTCACGTGACATTCAAGACAAACCAACAGCTTTTGGTTTGGTCTCATGGGAACAATTACTAACTTTTCTTTTTTTTTTTTTAAAGTCAAAGTGCTACAAATTACGAGATTCCAGATCCTGTGGCCCCACATGCTAACATTAGCGCTAAATACACTCATCGTTCCTGGTTTTAAGCATACGTCACACTTAGCTTATCGTGTGAGCATGCTAACATTTGCTAATTTGCATCAAAGTCCCCCTGAAACGGACGTTGGAGAGAATCCAAATGCCGTGTCGTGATGCGTTTCCTACTGAAATGGGGAAGAACCAATCACAAGATAGAAGGTGGGACTTAAGACTGATGAATCTGGATAGCTGGTAACTACAGCAACGGTAGCAGCGCCGCTAAGCTCTGCTGAACTCGCTAAATGTTGAAAACTGATTGACAGCTGGATGCCTTGGCCTAATTGGTGTAAAAATTGGTATAAAAATTGCCTATTGAATATTGTTCAATAGGCGACAGTATGATCCAGGATGTGACCTAAAGGGGTTAAAATCATCGTTTTTTACTCAGTAGTGCTGAGTGTCACTTTGGATTGTGGTTGTCAACAAAAATTCACGGTATCCATTCAAAAAGTTGACTTGACAGTTGGAGTAGATGGCTAAAAAGTGACAATACCAGGCTGAAATCTGTGTTTTGTCCTGTGGTTGACTTTTTTAAGCCTCCATGTCGCACGTCTGGTAAACGCTGTATCTCAAGAACGCTTTGGAGGGTTTTCATCAAACTTTGCACAAATGTTCACTCTGACTCAAGGAAGATTGGATTTTTCACTTTTGGTCACATCCAGCCACTGTTGCCAGATCTCACAAGAGAAAAAAGCAACCGAAATAGGCCGCATGGCTCCATAAGGAGCCCAAAATAATAGATTCACCGAACCTAACGGAGAGGCCACTTGATCAGTTTAAACCGTGTATTTATGGTGTATTTACAATATAAAACTTCACTTCCAGTAGCAGGTGTCCAGAATGGAGGAGAATTCGTACAGAGTCATGTCACATTTCGCCCCTTCCTGTCACAGCGCCTCCTTCTCACTCTGTCTCTTTCAGGTAATGGTGAGGACACGTACCCGGACCTGCTTGCCCTGTTCATCGCCCTGCTGGTCACCCTCGTCGTTGCTCTCGGCGTGCGCAACTCAGTGAGCTTCAACAACCTCCTGAACGCCGTCAACCTGGTGGTTTGGGCCTTCATGGTCCTCGCCGGACTCTTTTTCCTCTCCGCCAGCAACTGGGAGAGCGGCAGGTTCCTGCCTTACGGCTGGTCAGGGGTGAGACGCCCGAACCGCC
>KV751417.1:447830-470700 GCA_001698575.1 Mola mola
CGGAGGACTCGGCCAGGCAGCGCGCACGACGCCGGCGCACACGCACTTTAAACTCTACATTTCAGTCGTGTAAATACTGTGTAGATTTATTTATTTATTCCCCTGCAGTGAAATCACATAACCTCCACTTCCGTTCACACCGGGGCTTCAATTATAAAGCTGTTTATAGTCTTAATTTAAACATTTTTTAAAAATTCATTATGCTATTTTTCTGTTCCTCTGCACTTGTCTGGAGATATTTGCCTTCTATATTCATCACGCTTTCGTGTCCGTTTGGATCATTAGGATTTATGCACCTACAATGAAATATTCTAATATTTTAGCATGTGTTTTTTTTGTTGTTGTTTTTTTTTTGGGGGCTCTAAGTCATAGTGTAACAGAGTTTAAAATGTAGTCTACTGATATATGTGCTTTTGGCCCAAATAAAGCAGTCTTGTTTTATAAAGGTGATTGGGAGCCACCTTTTGGCCATATGGTGTACTGCAGGTGTGAAAAAGCACTACTCCCTTTTGCTGATAGCAAAATGATTTTTAAGTTGATAACTGGGACATATCCCATGTGTTATATTATTTCTCATGCATTGTAACGATCTGGGTGCATTTTTACCGTTCAGACAGAAAGTTTTTTCATGTTTTCCTTTTGACCGAGTTTCTGCATGCTGATGTTAACATGACCAGCCGTAAACTCCGCTACCAACGTCCACGCTTTTAATATATTGTTGGTCTAGCGTGCACGGGTTGAACTGTTTAGTTAAACATGCATTGAAAGTAATATTACTCAGCGTCTATAATGTGTGTATGCATAATCTCAGTTTAGCTTCGGCATGTGTACGAGACGACAGAGAAGGTTAAGCGAGTATTCCTGAAAGCTAATTAACTGTCGTTCCATGTGTGCGAACATTCTGTGTTAGTGGGATGTAATGAGATACTGAAGTAGTAACGTTTTTCTAAGGAATAAATACAAGTAAATTCAACAACTCTGACTGCCACACAACCGTTTACGTTAAATTACCGTTAAATTGTAAAATGTTTGAATATTTTAGTTTATGTGTAATGAGTCCAGATTATATTAAATGTTCACTTCTGAAATGAGTATTGTGATTTTCTGGTATTTTATAAATGTAGTCACTCTTTATCTTTAGTTTAATACTACAAACTTTAAGCAATAAAGAAGAAATTCCACTACTGAGGGCTTAAACGGCCAAAATCAAATCAAATGTATTGTCTATTTAATTTGCTGATTATGATTTTGAACGTGTCAGCGTTGAAAATGAGTGTCAGGCCGTCAAACCTCACCTGCACATGTCTCAGAGTGCAGGGAGACAAGATTTATGCTCCATAAGTCTGCTGCTGTTTGTTTATTTGTTTTCTGTGTTGTTCACAATGACACAGTTTACATAAGAATGTGCTGCCTCAACCATTCAGGCACATCTAGGATGGGTTCTGGTTCTGCGGTTCTGTTCCCTGTGAGCCGTCTCAAACAAGTCTCCTCGGTGCTCAGTTTACTTTGATATTTCCCTGATGTCCCCCTGAACTATTTTGTGTCTTTTATTGTGTACCTGAGGTTTTATGCTGTTATTATGTTGTTCGTCCACGTGATAAAGAAAAAATGAATGACAGAGTTAATTTTGCTTTAATTTTGCTTAAAGATACAGAAATGCATTTTTTTTTTAAAAAAAAGTGAAAAGTCCCTACAGTAGCTAACAGGTGATTTGGTTGCCTTCCTGTGGACAAAACGTGATAAAAGTGTTTTCAGAAAACATGAAAATTTCTGAATGTTTTTATTTTGACGGGACGTCGTCACGTGAGCCGGGTCGCGTGCCAGTAATCGGATGAGCCTCCGTCATTGGACGGACTGAACCTGGCTCACCTGGCTCACCTGGCTCACCTGCTGCGTCACTCGCGCTAATCTGCGTCACACTGGGCGGGGAGGGGCGCGCACCCGGAAACAGGGAGGCTCAGCCTTCAAAATAAAGCGTAGAGTCTAACGGGGGGGTGTAAAAACAAACCGTGAGAGGGAAATTATAAAATAGCTGGAACTTTATGTTGTAACTAGTGATTTAATGTGGTCGGGCTGAATGTTTTTGAATGCGAAAGGTTATTTTCTTGCAATTCTATATGATTAGCATGATTGTGGATTTAAAGAGGAAATCTGATAGAAGTAAAAATGATTAAATCAGCCTGAATAACTGAACTGGGCTATTATTATTTATATGCTACATTTTTTTTTTAATTCTCACTGGAAATTCTCATCCCAATTTTCTACCTTTTCACAGTCCCTCAATTTCATAAACAATAAACAGTGAAATGTTGTTATACAATTCTTCCCCCGGAAACTTCTTGTCTATCATTTACTAGTGTGGGTGCTGACACAGCACAGAACTATTATTCTCTTTTTCTTTATTGTTCCACTTGCCTGATATAATTGACTTCTTTTAGACTTCCGCTAATTCTGGGATCTACAGTATTAACATGGAAACTGCACCGATAGTAAATCTGTGACTTTCTGTAATGTCTCTGATGTTATTTATGTAACCTAAAACATAAAACTCTACAAAGAAGAAAGGTCAACTTGCATTTATGGCTCTTCGTTTCATATTTCTGCAATTCAGCAACCAGCGTCCACACATTTTCACCAGGAAGCTTTTTAAATACTGCTTATGCTTACATCTTATAAACTGTGGCCTAATGTTTTTTCTTGCATCTTTGTTTAATTGGTTCATGGTTAATTCATTTGGGACTCCTTTCTGATTAATTGATTGAAACTCCTCTTAAAACCAGTTTATTGTCACAGCTGGTTTTGATGCTTTGCTTAAAGAGCAGCACTGAGAAGATAAAATCTGCTGAGTTTCCGTCTGTAATTTAGTTTTATACTTTTCATGTTTCACTTCTTCTGGGCTTTTATTTTGAAAGTTCCGAGGAGAACTCCTTCCCTAATCTTGACGCGTCCCCTGCTGTGGGTTCCAGCTCCATGGCAACCGAGCCACTGAGGGACGTTTGAGAGTTTAGTGTTTTCTTTGATTTGAGGGCAGAAGATGACGCGTCTCCTCCAGGAAACGAGGCCGGGGCCGCAACCTCGAAATTAAGATAAAAATGCCAGCCACGAAAGTCATCAAGACAAAACCGGTGAGACCTTCCAGGAAAACCCTCCGGGAAAACAGACCGGTGCCGATGAGAGCGGCCGCCGGCGCAGCGGGGGGTCTCAAGGTGCCGGCCGTGCGCCGCAGCCGCGCGTCCAGCTGCCCGGTGAGTCCCCAGCGGGACGGCCGTGAGAGGAGCTCCGGAGCGCGGAGCTGCGACAGGGGGGTCACGTCCCGCTCCACCGCGAACCCGGACTGTGGGGAAACCCGATCCGTGAGGCACGCTGCGGTTCAGAGGTGAGGCTGAACTCTCTGTGACGGGGAGCCACGAGCTGTCATCAGGTTTCCAGGGCTGCAGGTGTTTACACACCCTGCTTCAAATTCATACACCTGATTCCAACTGCTTCAAATTCATACACCTGATTTCTGCTGCTTCAAATTCATACACCTGATTCCAGCTGCTTCAAATTCATACACCTGATTTCTGCTGCTTCAAATTCATACACCTGATTTCTGCTGCTTCAAATTCATACACCTGATTCCAGCTGCTTCAAATTCATACTCCTGATTTCAGCCGTTTCAAATTCATACACCTGATTTCAGCAGTTTCAAATTCATACACCTGATTTCTGCTGCTTCAAATTCATACACCTGATTTCAGCAGTTTCAAATTCATACACCTGATTTCAGCAGTTTCGAATTCATACACCTGATTTCAGCAGTTTCAAATTCATACTGCTGATTCCAGCTGCTTCAAATTCATACACCTGATTTCTGCTGCTTCAAATTCATACTGCTGATTCCAGCTGTTTCAAATTCATACTGCTGATTCCAGCTGCTTCAAATTCATACACCTGATTTCTGCTGCTTCAAATTCATACACCTGATTCCAGCTGTTTCAAATTCATACTGCTGATTCCAGCTGTTTCAAATTCATACACCTGATTTCTGCTGTTTCAAATTCATACACCTGATTTCTGCTGCTTCAAATTCATACACCTGATTTCAGCCGTTTCAAATTCATACACCTGATTTCAGCAGTTTCAAATTCATACACCTGATTCCAGCTGCTTCAAATTCATACACCTGATTTCAGCTGTTTCAAATTCATACTGCTGATTCCAGCTGCTCCAAATTCATACACCTGATTTCAGCTGTTTGCAATTCATACACCTGTCACACATGTCACCTAACTGACTAGTGGAAAATTAACGGTTTTCCACACAAAGATCAGTCCGTTCTGCCATCAGCTCTTCCTCTTTTATCCAGAGAAGGTTCTCAGTTCGAAATTTTTCCTGTTGTCTCGGATTTCACTTTCAACTCTTGGGCGTCTCTCATTGACGCCACCTCATGTGTCCGGATGAGACGTCAGCATGAGTCCGTCAATAAATGAACCAGAATACAGAGAAACGTGTGTAAATAGGTGATGAAATAGAAGAAAAATTGCATTTCTCTGTGAAAACACGTTTTGATGCTGATTGCTGAAATAAAACTGCTTAGAGAATTTGCTGAATAGCAGAAATAAGAAATGATAAACCAGAAAAGCTGTGAGCTATGATGAGAGTTGATGCTGTTTCTTTATTTGATGTGTATTTTTTTTTATGGTACATTGAAGACATCAAAGAAATTCATATATTTATCCATCCATCCATCTTCTACCGCTTATCCCGTTAGGGGTCGCGGGGGGGGGCTGGAGCCTATCTCAGCATCTTGGGGTGAAGGCGGGGTCACCCTGGACAAGTCGCCAGTTCATCGCAGGGCTGACATATAGAGACAAACAACCATCCACACTCACATTCACACCTACGGACAATTTAGAGTCACCAATTAACCTGCTAACCCCCAGTTTGCATGTTTTTGGACTGTGGGAGGAAGCCGGTTGCAAATGGTTTCCTCCCTAATAAATCCCAGAAAAAGCTGAAGTATAAAATAAATGTAAAAGTATTTTACTGAGAAAATCACATGCCTGTAATGTCCTTAGAGAGATTTTGAAAAGTCCCTCAAAAAAATTCCTGGATCAGCGTCCTGACCCGGATCTTTCCCCAGACTGAACCACTTGTTCCTTGTGCTCATCCCTACACAAATGTTTGTAAAAATCTATGCACAGCTCTTTGAGTTTTCCTGTTCAGAGGCAACAAACAAAGAACTGACTTCTTTCAATACAATTTAAAAGAAAAAACGGAATAAATAAACTGTTATGACACCCAGTAGAGTTTTACCTCCACCAAGCACCAACAGTTACTTTAGAGGAGTAGGCTGGTGTTTTTCAACCTGAGCTCTATTTCCTGCTCTTTCAGCCTCTAAAGTTTCACAGAATACATCCTTTAAAACATTTTTTTTCTCACCATTAACTACGACCAGAAAGTTACTGAAGTGTCTGCTAACACCTACGGTGTGTAAATAAAGCACACTGTGTTCTTCCTGCCCACCTCTGCTTCCTGTTGCTGACTTTGCAGCCCAGACCTGACCACTTATTTGAAGAAAGGGCCATGTTTTCTGAGGTTTACACAAGTAAAAGTGAAATTTGTTTCAGTTTATTTCAAAAATGTCAAGCAAGGAGCAACAGTTCCAACCATGACAGTAGAGGTAAAAACACGTATTTTAAGGTAAAACATGATATTTTCCTCAACCTCACCACGTATCTGTGTTCCTAAACAGGCCGCCCACAGAAAGGGCAGCACTCCTGACAAAGTTCTCCCTAATATCCTCCTCTTCCTGACAGGAGGAGCTTGCTGTGTCGTTGATGCAAAGCTACCTACGGGCCGGATGCTAAAGTGGCGCTCTTCTTTCTTGTGTGGTTGCCCAGACGCACAGTGGCGACTTTAATCCTGGCGACTGCTTTGTCTCAGCTGTATCTCTGTAGCTGCTTGATGAGTCAGATTAGGAGAACGTCTTCTTATTTTGCCACTTTTCCATTCGCAGGCTGTTCACAGACCTGCTGTGGGGACTCATTACTCCTTTTTGAGTGGATCTTACCTTTAAAATGCCTGAAGATGTTCACATTTTCTCGCAGTGCTTTATGACTTTTAGAGGTCTGGAGGAAAATCCCTTTGAAAACAAGTCGAGGGACAACAGATCAGTGTATGTACCTGAACTGTAGAGGAATATTTTTGCTGCATTATGTCCTTCTTACTCCAGACAGAGTGAAAAGGGGCAAATCTCGCAATCTGCTGGGCACCTTTGTGTGCTGGTCACCGTCTGGAGTGGAAAACACCACGTGCACGACTCCTTTAAACAGCTGTCATCCCTTCCTGCTGCGTTCTGTGGCCATCTGCCGCAGAGGATTAATCCCCACTGCCATGACAGACTGGCAGGTGAACTGCTGCCAACGTGCACGTCTGCCATGTCAGCGTCCAGGAACAGCAGAGCTGTTCTTCATGCAGAAGTTTTTATGTCACATGAAATAATTTCACGTGTGAACTGCTCATTTTATTTCAAAGAGACACTGATGTTGAGCTTTTGATTTTGGGGTGAACTTGTGTTTTTAGGGTTGCAGCTGTCTTTTCTCTCAGTTATGAAAACACTTTTCTCACAAGCTCATATTTGCTCCCGAGCGGGAGCGTTCAGCCTGCTGTGCCTAAAACGTCCACATGGGGCGGCAGAGAGAAAATAACTCGAGCGTGTCCTCCCGTTTCAGTCACAGAGCTTTCACCGTCATCCCCCCGGACCCCAACAAGAGGAGAGAGATCCAGAGAAGTGAGTCCTCACCTTTCATCCGCGGCGCGTCAATCATGCTAGCTCTGTGTCGCTGTTGGCTAAACTGTGATGTGTGATTGGTCGAGCAGAGGCGGAGGCGGAGCTCGCCGCTCTAGAGGAGCTCCGGCTGAGCAGAGCGATGGCCTTCGTCTCCATCAACCCCAGCAGTGTTGGTGAGGGCAACAAACACACACAAACGAAGGTTCTTCATGTTTGGCCTGTAAACTGATGTGTGTGTGTGTGTGTGTGTGTGTGTGTGCGCACAGGTGGCTGCATGAGTCTGGAGGAAGTACGGCTGAAGCAGCAGCAGGAAATGATGCAAGCAAAGAGGAAACAGACACTGGTCTGACAACTCTTGAAACTCTTAAAGTTACCGCTCCTCCTCTTACTTCTCCTCCTGTTGGGTTCAAACATGTATGGCTGAAAAAAAGATTTGCCACTGTGCAGCGTATAGTAGACTAGTTTAAAAGTGGGAAGATGGCCGAACAGGTAAGCTCTGGCTGCAGGCGAGGGGCGGAGCTTTGAGTGGAGATGGGGCGGAGCTAAAGTTGCACAAAGGTGTAGAATTACACCCAAGGGATTTTTTTCAGGAAAAAAAACAAGCATGGAATTTTCTGAAACATTTAGTCAGTGGCTGGAGATTAAGAATTCTGATCTGCTTCATCAGATTGTGAGTGTGGTTGAACCGTGTTTGACGACACTGACAGTAAATATACAGTATTTATTTAGCATATGTAAACAAATACATAAATCAACAAATAGTTGTGAGAGTAATTGAAAATAATTAGATTTTTACATTTTATTCTTTTATTTCTTTTTTCACGCTGCTCCTGCAGCCACACTAAAAATGTAGCCTAATTAGCTACAGAAATCTGTCATGTGAAGTCACCAAAACACACATTGACATGTTTATGTAGAGGCCTTTTCTTATAGTAAGGAACTAATTATGTCGTGGCGATTGGTGATATTATGGAATCATTAGCAACACCACACAGATCCTTTTAGATCTTCATTTTTTACACAATGGAAAATATTTATGAGATCTGGAACTGATTGGATTTTCAGCATTTTCTGACATCAAGATCGGCCACTAGGTGGTGTTTTTGATTTGTGTTTTTGAATCTTAGCTGAACTGTCTCTTTGTGCACACATTTGTTTTACAGCAAAATAACTGACGGCGTGTCTCTTGTTTCAGATGAAGATGCAGGTGATTGAGCGAACACCTGTCGTGCGAAGCTGAGCGTCACCTCGTCAGCTCCTCGCTGAAAACGCACCAATGGACTTTAACCATATAATAAATACAACATTTGAATGGTGTTAAAAAACATGGAATTATTTGCATACAAAGCTGGACACTGATCTCACGTGTTCCGACATTGTGGACCTGTTGAAAACCATACACGTTTTCTATTAAGTCAGTTAGTTCATCCTTTTTACAAAACATTTTCTCACTTGTGCATTGCAAAAAAAAAAAAAAAAAGGTAAAAAATGTTTTTAAAATTTTTTTTTAAAAAAAAAAAAAAAAAAAGGTAAAAAATGTTTTTAAAACTTTTTTGTTAAACAATCCAAATGGATTTATAAACCCTAAATGAGCTCATTAACTCACATAAAGACTTATTAGACTTTGAATAAAACATTGACCTTGAGATCTAATGATTAACTAACTTTTTCCCTTCATTTTGCCATGCAGGTACATTTAGCTTAAGCTGTCTATGTTTTCAGATATTTTAATATCAAATTTGAGAACTGTGGCCATAATTTTATTTTATATCATCATTGATTATGATATTATCAGCAGCGGGAGAAGAAACAGCAGTGTGGGCACGGTCATGTTGGTGCTTTAGGAAGTTATTTATTTTGATGAGAGTGGAGGGCTGATGGGCGGAGCTTACTGAGAAACCGCAGACATGCACACCCATGTACACACCACTCATGACAGTGTTTGCTGTGCTAAGCCTTAGCATAGCCTTAGCAATAAAAAAGAAGGTTAAACACGGCTATCTGCGTGTGCACAGCGATTCTGAAATCCTTCTGGCTCGTTATCAGCTACCTGTCTACCAACGAACGACACTGACTTTCTCCCTCTGTCACCGCAGATAAACAGCTTGGGGGGTCTGCCCCTCGCTTGATTGACAGCTTGTGACAGTTGTGACTGTTTCTTCATGACAGAAGTTAGAATCTTTTGGAGGCACCTTAAAATTATGGCCATATTTTATTTTGCACTTTCCAGATTTCACCTTCTGCTCCCTCCCCAGTGCAACTGAGGTCAAAGAGACTGTTAATCTACAGTTGTTGTAAAATACTGCAGTACAGTACAGTAGACGACTGTAGAAACCATCTATAATTAAACAGTTGCAATATTTTGACAGGCCAGGAGACGGACTGGTAACGAGTAATCAGGGTGATGTGGATCAGGGACGTTCAGGTCACATTTAGATCAGTTCCATGTTTTGTGTTGTGAATTCTCTAACATGTTGCAGTAATAAAGTTTGGTTTATGCTAAGAGTCTAATATCATGTCTCTGGTTGGGGGTGTAACATAGTTAAATAGGTTCAGGTTAAATCCTGCTAAAAATGTAAAGACTACGCCACCTGCTGTCATAAATCTGTACCTGTAACGAGAGTAGTAGCAAAGGATTATGGGTAATCCTCAAAGCGCCGGAGGATTTGTCCAAGGTAACGTATCTGTGGACAAAAATAATGTTAATTAGCTTCAAAAGCCCTTAAAAGTTAGACTGGCTTTTGGTTTGTTTTGTATATTATTTAGTTTAGGGTAAAGTCGCCATGTTTTTGTCAAGTTAACCACTTGTTTTTTTGTGTTTTGTTGTCAGTAAGAGTAGTCTCTGTAGCGTAGCTAGCTAACGTTCACGTATGCCGCATTTTCAGACCGCGCATAAACTGTGTCCACAAGAGCTGGCCCGTTGCCTGTATTTTTCCCTTTGTCAAACCCAGATGGGGAATAAATCTGCTGTTACCAACACTCCGAGAATTCATGCAGAAGACATCACACACAGGTCACAGGGGCTTCCCATGAGGCTCATGGGTAATCCTTAGCACCCTTTTAGATAACAAACTAGATTTATCAGGAACACATTTGCAGTCTTAGGAGCATTTAGATATTCATTGAAATATAAGTAGCTATGACCAAAATAATAATAAAAATGTGTTAGAAGTGCTGCATTAAATTAAAGTTAAATATAAGTATTACCAAACGTGGTTCCTCTAAAGTAGTTACAGCTTTCCTGAAATTAATAAAGCAATGTAGGGTGAATGTGCAGGAAATGTGACTGAGAGTTCACCTCAGTGGAAAAATTAACAAAAGAAGTGTCTCTTTGTTCATTTGTTTCTGTAATTCTCACATTCCACCAGCAGAGGTCATATTCTGCCTGTTTCAGAGGCAGTGAAGGCTCAAAGGGATGACCAGATGTATGGAACGCCAAAAGGCTCAAAACGTCTGCCGCTGTGTCCACCATAAACAGTGTCAGCAGTCTTCCTCTGGCCCAATGAATGCTCGTCACCACACTCTCCATTCTGTTGGCTTTACACCATACAGAATGACCACATCCTGGTGAGTTTAGTTTATTAGGATGCCCATTGGCTAAAACATTGAAGCAGCTCAGTCTATGACATTAACAGAAATATTAACCCACGAAGGAGACTAGCCATCAAGTGTTACACACAAACACACACTTTAACTAAAGCAAAACTGGAGTTACTGTAATTGTTAAGGCAGCAAATTCAACTGGTGATTAATGCTGCATTGACACGGAATCTGTCAGATGACAAACCAGATGTCATCTTAGAGGACGAGAGCGGGAAGCTAAGATTTCAGGAGGCTGGCAACGGTAACGACTGACGGCAAAGGTTAAAAATTTGTAACTCTTTGCTGTCTTCTACCACGGAACTTACAACTAGATGTTATGTAGCCCCTCAAACGCCTCATTTATTGAGGTCGTAGCTGACATTGACTTTGAGAAGCTGATTATTTTGGTGCCACCGTACCTGGAGTTTTCTGACCGGAGCCTGACGAGATGCGACTAGAAAAGCTGATATATTACAGGCAGCTGGATGAACCCATACGCCTACGAAGACAAACAAGCTACAAACCGAGTGCAGCTCTTCTTTCACTGTCCATGATGGAAATGAATGACTTACATCTCAGACAAATTCTAAAATTACAATTTTGAGGGAATTTTAGGGAAACATTTATTCTTAGCATGTAAAAGAGAAATCTGCTCTTTACAGCCACATGCAATACTGGAATATTGATTAGAAAATAACAAAAAAAATAATTGAATTTGTGAGATGTTAAATAAACAATAACACTATCGATTTGCTATCACCATAGCAACACATTGTCATGCGTCCTTCGTTTTGCCATCCCGCAGTTCCATTGGACTGTTTCGTGCCCCCTTGTCATCAGTCGTTTATCTCCTGCTGGAGTCCATGTGAATGTAAGTGACCCTGTTAACTGCTGACTGTCAGCTGAATGCGTCTCCGCCCGTCATCGTTCTAACAGCTGTTAAACAACTGGAGGAGACAAAGCCATCCCTGTGAACGCCTCTTTTTGAGTTTTTCATTACCAAACATAGTCATCTTTGGAGCATTATTTGAGGAAATATGTCACATGCTAACACTCATTTGCCTTTTGACCATTTCTCATCAGAGAAGATGTAAACAGGAACAGAACAAGCTGGTCTTCCTGTTAATGTCTCGGCTTGTCTCTCTAATCGAAGCTCTGAATGAAAATGTTTGTCTTCTACCCAGGTACCTCGTGTATGTTCAGTAAGAACCACCCAACCCGATGAGACATCCATCCATCCATCCATTTTCTACCGCTTATCCCGTTAGGGGTCGCAGAGGGGGGCTGGAGCCTATCTCAGCATCTTCGGGCGAAGGCGGGAGACACCCTGGACAAGTTGCCAGTTCATCGCAGGGCTGACATATAGAAACAAACAGTCATCCACACTCACATTCACACCTACGGGCAATTTAGAGTGACCAATTAACGGGATTCGAACTCAGGCAGCTGTGGAGAACAGGCACCAGTACACCCAACAGTGTGTAAATGTGTTGACTAACCAGCTAGCAGAGTCCTACAGCTGCATCAGCCCGTGACCACTTCCCACGAACTGCGTTCTGACGGCTCGTCAGCAAAATGAAGCTGGATGTTAATGGTCCCACAGATGCACAAGAGAACAAAATATCACATTTCTTCATCCTCACAGTTATCAGACTGTTTAGCTCGAGGACAACAAAACCTACTGGTGTGAAAACTTTCCATACTGTGTTCTACTGAGCAGTACTACTCTATACTTTTGCTGATTTACATACATGTTACTGTTTGTTTATGTGCGTACATGTATGCACATTTATATATAGAAACAAAGACATGATACATTATATTATTCTTTGTATAGTCCAATTTATTGTTTTCTAGTGCAATAAAGTGAAATAAATACTCACTTCTATACTCACCAAGATTCTTTGATTATAGGCAAAAACAAAAAAAATACAATACACCAGTTTATATTATTTTTTTTTAAGTTGTATTTTATTTTATATTCCTATTCCTTTCTTGCCTGACTTTGTCCTCTATGGTGCTGCTGTAACCTGTGAATTTCTTTGATGATGTTTAAGTCTCTAATTTACATTAAAGGCATAAAAGAAAAGCTTCACGATATAGTCAAGTATTGTATAAATACACACCATCACCAACAAAAATCTCCAACTCACACAGGTTGAGGTAAGAAGAGTTAGTTTACCTCCGGTTACAGTAAGTTCATGTCAAAGGTGACCGAGAGAAATACACCATTCACATTCCCCTTGAATAAAGATACAGACTTGGCTGAGCTAGTCAAAGATGAGTCTGGTATGTTTTGTAATGAACAATTAAAAAAAGGCATTCAAAAGGACGGGCTATGTGTTCTCGTCCTGTTTCAAACATGTTTTAACTACGACAAGCACAGACACATTCAGCTGAGAGCCACCAGTGAACAGGGACACTCTGAAATCCGAAACGCCAGGTCGGATTTGTTGCCTCAACGGTGAAAGTAACTCATGTTTTGTTTCACTTAAAGAGTGTGTTGGGCCAGAGGAGGACTGGCGGATCCTGAAGTGGCCGATGAAATGCTCGGACTCATAAGTGAGTTGATTCAGGAGGACAATAATCGACAACAACCACAACCTGGTAAGTTTTCTGTAACACTTCAAAGACGACTCAGGTATGTTTTGCAATGACAGCCTAAAAAAGAGGCATTCACAAGGACAGCTATGTATTCTCTTGTTTTAAACATCTGCTCTGACGGCGACAACAACAAGCGCACTCAGCTGAGGGCTGCCAGTCAAAGCTGAGTTTGAAACTTGTGGGAATCAAGTATGACACTCATAAGTTAGCAACTTTACTCCCCCTCCCCTCCCTGATTCTGCTCTGTAGCCCCGCACCCTCCGTGAGACGGCTGCAGAGCCCTTGAGAAGGTTCATGGACCGTCGCTTTGACATGTCAGTCTAACGTCTTTCTGGCTCTTTGCTGTGTCTGAGGTTGTTAATAAGGCTGAAGGAGTAACTTTTCCTGCTGGGCCGTTGTTCCGGCCTTTCACCATCTATGGGGACGTGTATCTACCTTTGTAGAACAGCCGATAGAAGACCCTCTCTGAAATGGCCCCTGGTTGACGGAAAAGTACCTTCAGGGGGTAGATTTCAGTAAAAGCCTGAGTAAGGAACCTGGAGGAGATGCAGAAGTCTGATCACTTGAATTACAATATTTTTAAAGGTTATTATGGAATTCTTACCCAATGATGCCATAATAACCTACATACCACAGCTTTAACAGGTAGGTAGTCCAAAACTCCAGGTTATCTTTGCATTGCTGGCTTCCCTAACCCTAAACTAAGCTAAACTAAGCTAACAGCCATTCAAGCATAGCAAAGCACTCACAACATCAGTACAAACATACAGTAAAGTACATTGGAGATCCTTGTAAAGCCCAGCAGTTTACTATAAAATGTTAAAGCCAATGTCAGCTCTGGCTTAGAAAAGATTCACTCTACCAAACAAGAAAGTTGGCTTGTCCATGTTGATAATCTTCTGCAAGAACACGGCCGGCCGTGTTTAAACAGTCGCTCGCTGCCGTTCTTACCTGGACTCGGCTCGGCCACCACAACTCTCAAAGGTAGGCGGCTGGGTCACTTTATGAATGAATGAAATCTCATAGATCAGGAAAACATCATACACAAACAACAGACATGCACAACGAAATTAACAGCGTTAACCTGGTCGACAACAAGGTAAAATAGAGTACAATTAAATAATAAAGAAAATAAATAAATATCTGAAGGTGAGCTAATGCCTCAAACACAAGGCTCAAGACAACTGCAATATTAACACTATAATGTCATTATTGTTGTGTTGCAAAATCTACAAACGCTTGAAAGTAACAGTAACTTGTTTATTTTGAGTCTGTAGGACTTGGACTAATATATTTATTGTGAGTGTAAAAAACGTAATGTTTCTACAAACACACTGTGCGATAGTCACTTAACTTGTGATGCAAACAAACAATAATGTCAACACAACATAAAACACCAGCTTACGGAACATCAGCATCAGTTTCAACAGGTAACAACTTAGTAACAAACTGAGTCAGATCAACTCAGTTTTTCTAATTAAATTCAGTGGGCGGAGCAAAGACGTCACACAATACGTGGATTTTCCACGCTATGCCGGAGTTCATTTATTTAATGACAGAAAGAATCATTTAAAAGCATTAATGAGCCGTGTCGTGTCTTTGTTGTTTACTGCAGTGAACATGATAGTTACTCTAAAGAATAATCATGTTGACCATGTTAGAGACACACAGGCTCTAATCTTCCATATCAAAAAGATTATTGGAGATATCAGAGGATGGGATGTGTCCGACCAAAACGTTTGGGACACGGGGCTCACAAAAACACTCATGTTCAAATTTAAACTCAGCAACTGAAGGAACTTGTGATTTATCTTAAAATGACTTCCTTAACTTCTGTAGTTTTGCGGCATTCTCTTTGTGAGAAGTTTAAATTATACTTGACCATAAAGTCCAAATAATCCTATATTTTACTGTCATATTCTAATAAATCCACAGAATGCCTCTTTCAAACCAGTCCTATTGTTTTCCCATGTGTTGGAATCCATGAGGAGAAAATCTGTGAGCAAATATCCAAAACTGAAGCAACTGCCTGTGGAAACTTGTTCACCTCCAATTCACATTTTAAAAGAGAATCTAGATTTCCTGTTTTGGTATCTTGGAATATGAAACCACGTGGAATGTAGCTGTGACAGATCAATCCTATTTATTCTCAATGTTGGTGAGCATTGATTCAAATTCTAGAACATAACCAGCTGTGACCTTCTAATGTAACAGGTCAGATTTCTACAGTTCTTTATTTTTCTTGCTGCAAACTCTTGCTTCCTTTGCTTTTTTTCCCAGACAGCGTCCCGAACAGTTCTCACCCGGAACTGGATGATGACTGCCCTCAGTGGGTTGCTGCAGGCAGCGGCGCTTCCCTTCTTCTCCAGGCAGCCGACAGATACCACTGTGTCCTGCAGCTGGTCCACAGACAGAACGATTTTGGTGAGAATCCCGACGATAACTTCTCTCGTATCTTCTCCATCTTTTCTGGGAAACCAGAGTTTTGACAAATCATAGTCTGAAGACCTTTAGGCTGAGTCTGCAAATGTGCCGCCTGTCACTCTGCCATCCTGGATTCACTTTTCTGCAGAGCTTACATGGAGGAGTTTGACATTAATACAAACGCATTATTTAAACATTTTGAGCCTTTCTGCCTTCCATATACTGTGCACATGGTGACTGCTTGTGTTTGGAAAACATTCTAGAAACAACTACTAAACAAAATAATAATATTACTCAGATCATAGAATTGTTAATACCTTAGCAGTCAGTAAAATTCACACAAAACCATCATGACCATTTGCAGTGATGCAGGAAATATCTTTCTTGTCATGACTCTAATATTAAATTGGCATTATGCACCAGTTCACAGATTAAAGGACAGAGAAATGTCAGCATCACGCACCTGTCACCGACACGCATATTTTAAATGTCAAATTGGGTGACTAAAACAGCCAAATACGCATGCGTATGAAATACCACATTATCTGCACTGGAGGCAGTTGTGATTGGTTTGTGTAGCCATGATTGTAGTCCAAAAGAGAGACGCCATTCTGTGACGCTGATGCTGCATTCATGGGTTCCCGGTTCCTTTTCAACTCATTTTGTATTCTCTTCTGTGTTCTTTTGAGGAATAAACTGAATCAAAATTGCAGAGGTACAATGAGTTTGTTTTATAATTTGCAAATTATAGTTAGTGTGGAAAGCATCGGGCTTTCAAATGTTTCTCATTTTATGTCTGGTGCCGCTTGCGCACTTTTAATAGCGATATTTCCGAGGGTGATTGAAGGCAGCATGATTTGGTGGCTCTGAGCTGATCTTTGTGCGAACGAACCGGAGCGGTCGCAGTTAGCATCCGACAGCAAACATACACACACGTACAAGCGGACGACGGCACAGGAGACAGCTCGGGGCCCGAGAATCCTAACGTAAATTCAAATGCACAGTGACAGCGACGGCCTTAAAATGGTAAGAGGACACTTCAGGATTGCGTACATAAGTCAATGGCGGCATTTTTCCCGACAATCAATCGAGCTAGCTGGCTAATGCTAGACGGCTAGCGCACTGTTTTCCTGACTCATTATTGAGCAGCCCCAGAAGCTAGGCTGCCATTTTACACCAACAACACAGGTAACTCGTCCGTCCTGACCACTGCGGTTCGTTCGGACAACACAATGTTTGTCTTCCATTTCCAAGTACCTAATCTGTACTTAAACTCAAAATAAATACGATCCGAGTGGCGGTACTTTTATTTAAAGCTGGCTCACCCCGCGCCAGGCAGCTAAGCTAACGTTGCTTTCAAGCTAAGTGGCTAACCGAGCCTGGGAAGCTAACGATGGCTAGCAACATTGCGTAGCAGAGTCTTACACCATCCACAGCTTGGCAGAGGATACCTTCAGCATTTATTTTTAAAGAGATTGATTAGCTTCTACGTATTTGGTGAGATGATTAGAGTATCCTAGTTTGGCCGATGCAACCCAGTCCCCCACTTAACGGGACCGATTGGCCGTTTACGGCTCTGAGTGAAGCATAGTGATTTGAACCTGCCACAGGACTCCCACACTCCTGGAATACATGAGCAGAGCCGGTGTTAACACTTCCTAGGCCTGGATGTGTTTGGAAAACGGGAGTAAAACACGCCAAGAATGCTCAGGACCCCTCTGCCGCAGGAAACCGTTGTTTTTTACTTGCTGCTTGTTAACGTGAATTAACATTTTCTGTTAGGGAAGTCTAGAAAAGATTAATGGAGCAGTCACGGAAAGCTTACTACTTTTATTACGTTTTGTCATCCGTAATTGTTTATTTTGTTTATCTGGAGATGTTTTTTTTTTTAAAAATCCCCATTTTGTTCAGAGATGTGCTACATATTTTTGATAATAACATGTGGATTTATGGAAAATCTGATCGTTTTGAACCTGACCCAGGGCTCCCACACTCAATAGCCAGGGAACATTAAAATGGATTCTGTGGTGGTATTTTGTTTTTGCTTCTCTTGAGTGATCAGGACATCTGTGTTGAACTATCTGTTGATGTGGCCTCATGGTGACAGTCGACTGATAAGTCTGTCCTTTACTACAATAATGCTGGCAAGAAGGAAAAATCGTGAGAGGAGATTGGTGAGATGTTTTTCTGGACTTCACTGGGACTTGATGTATATTGAGTGATGAGGCTTAATTATTCATGCGTTTCTATGTCATATCCCCTCAGAATTAATGTGTTTTTGCCGGACAATCTGTATTTGTTTGGTTCAACATTTAGAGAACAATGAACATTGTACTGTATTTCCATGATATTAAACCTACAGTTTTCTCAGTCCTTATGCACACAACCTTATTTAGCTGACAATAAGGAAATGTTCATATCCTGACTTACCTAAGGAGACACATTCAGACTACTAGGTGCACTGTTGTTTGTCTTTCGTTGGCACTTTTATGTTTAATGATTCCTCCGGGAGGGAAGCTGGTGTGTCATATTGAAGGATTCATTGTCTTGTGGCTTTGGTGAGAGTGTTGAATATCTAAGGGAAATATTCAGCATGGTTACTTCAGTGATGTTTACGTGGAGTACGTGGTTCATCCGATATGTCACTGGTGCTGAGTTCAGTAGACTGGAGCTTCCCATGCTGGCATGAACAAGTGAAATCGGCCTGTGTTAGTGTTGGGCAGCGAGAAATGCCTCGTGGTTCCTCTCGGGCGGCAGGTCGGCAGTGTGCACACCTACACAGTATGCTTGGTGCTTTTTGTGTTTACAACATGCGGCGACATCTCTCTGCTCCTGAGAAAATTGTGCTTTTAACGTCATGTCAGGCCCGACGGGGCTGTCCCACCTCCTCCTCTACTGGACTGACCCTTCGGTGCTGAGAAGTGACGGCACCGAGGTTGTGAATTTAGTCCTGAGGGCCTGAGAGTCCCTGCTTGGCTCCTGTGCTGAGCACTGGGCAGAGCAACTGAAATCAAAGCTGCTTAAGTTTATGTCCTCCCTCGCTACATAAACCGGCACATGATTGGTTTTTGAACGCACATTAATGCTGCACACTTTATGAGAATGTCAGCACACATGAAGGTCTTTATTGCTTTGCTTGACTAAACCTCAGGTGTTTGATGTTTCTTCCTCAGAACTCAGACTTAAGGAAGGAGATCAATCCCAAAATCAAAGTAATAGATGACTGGTGGCAGGTTCTTTGGGATGTGTTTCCTTTGCCGTAGTTTTCATTGTATTAAATGTAGAGTATTAGGTTGTTAAGTCTGGCCAGGACACATGGTGACTAAGATAATCAGATTTACCAGGCTGAGCTTTTTTCCCACGATCACTGCTCTCTCTTGCTTTCTTCCTCTCTTCCCCCCCACCACTCCTCGCATCCTTCCCCTTCTCTCCCCTTCGGACACACTCTGGTTTCTGTGTTGTGGTGATACCAGCTGCACCACCAGGGCAGTAAAGACATATTCAGTGGTAGAAAACACCAGCTGAACGCCACTTTGGCAGGTAAACAGTCATAAGCGAGGCTTCCCAAAATGGAAATCCGCAGGGATTTTGGATTTAGTTTAACAGGATATTATTTAAATTGTTAGCAATTTAAAAGTAAAAAAAAAAAAATCATTAATAATAGACACTGAGTCTATTATTAATGTATTTAGTGTGGTAAAGTAGTAACCATTGCAATATCTCCCTGCTGGAAGTGTTGGGATTTTTTTATGGTTCTGATTTTCTTTTAGTTTTTTTTAGGCATTTAGAAATAGTTTTTAGAATGCTGATTGTGATGTCCACGGCAAACAATAATGTGAAATGTTTTTAATATTTGGGTAAAAATTGGGTGAGATGGAAATAAGAATAAGATACACAGTTCCAATCTTTTCTGTTCCAGTTCTGATTCTGGTACATCCAGTCAGGGTTTCAGTCTGTACTTAAAACCATGATGTTTACACTGATGACTTAATGTAAAAGTATCAGGATTTACTGTGGTTTGACTGAACACAACTGGTGGTGAAACACGTTTTTAAGACAACTATTTAATAATTACCTCGTTCTCTCATTTCGGCTCGAATACTGATCCAGGGTGTTGGATCTGTGACACTCTCATCAGTCTCCTAATAATGATTGTTGTCATTACGGACTCATCTCAACAGTCCATTAATCATTTTGCTTTGGACATGTCAGAAAATGGTGAGGTTATTCCATTATCTAAATGGTTGTTGATTCATTTCCTTTCGATTGATTAGTTCATTGTTGAGACTCTGGAAGAAAGGAGATGTTGTATTACTTCCCCTGGTTGAGTGACACCATCATCAATATAAACAGACCCTGTAGCATGTAAACAGCACTTGTTGACCCACACATGTTAGCCACTCGTTCCTTGAGAAGAATGTGTTCCCTGAATATCGTGACCTTTGAACTCTGCTGCCTTCATGTCGAATGTGGAGGAGGAAGGAGAAAGTGTTATTGACCAGCCGGCATCAGATTCCTGTTTCCCAACAAACTTTCTAGAAACTGTCACCACCACCTAGCACAAGGAGACCACATCCCATTACTCTGGCTCCCATGGCTGTGGAACTGATTGCATGTTAGATTCTGAAGCAACGCTTCAATCTAAAGCCTTTTGGTGTGCGAATCAGAAATCTGATCCCAGTGCTGCTGTGAAGAGCACCTTTCTCTACCAACAGTGAGCAGAAGCACAGGAGACAGAGCATGAGCACTCTGCCGCTACCTTCCGGTTGTTGAATGGCTACTCGGAGGTATTGTCTGCCCCAGTTGCCATGGCAACTGCCAGAGCACCTCAGGTGGGGCTGCCTCGCTGAGCTTGGAAGAGGATGTGCTGAAAAGGAGCCGAGGCTGTAACGGGTCTGGACTGTGGGCATACCAAAATCCTAATCCTGCATGAGCCAGTGCTGGTCAGGTTGCTAGAACTCAGCACTTGGAACTGTTGGAGTTTTCCAGATTTATGTGTCAGCCCAATGAATATTCTGCAGCTAATTATTAGTTGGCTTAAATGAGGCTCGTGTTTTTAATTTCTATCTCTTTTTATACAGAAATTGGCCAATATCGGCGCAATCAAGTTCCCTCTTTACGCCGCCTTTGTTTAAAACTTGCAGCGCCGTCATAACGTCACCTGGAAACATTGTTGGAATCTAGTGTGACATGGTGCATGCGTGACAAGCAGTGCTTTGTAAACTGTTTCTGTTGTGTAGTGATGATCTCTTGCTCAGAGGGTAAGTAGCCTCCAATCATCACGTTGTCTCAGAATTTGTAAACATTACCGGTTGCTTTTCTCCTTATTCAAGTTAATTGCTAACTGCTGCTAGTTCCTTTTAAATCTCAATTGCGTGTCACCCTTGGTAAAGCGTCAAGGCCTTGTTTTGGTGTCCACCTCATGGTTCACGGTGTTCAGACAGGGTAGTTAAGGGCTGTTCGTGTCTCCGATACTGTCTCAGGGGAGCAAGAACATTGACCCGTCCCATTACACCTCCAGGATGCTTACACAGAACAGTGAGGCGCAACAGGCCTGTGTAAATGGGACTTGTGATGCACCAGTTAGGATGGTTTGGATGAAGTTGTTCCTCCTGTTGGCCACGTCAGCAGGTCACAGTCACACTTTGGAGGTGTTGCAGTATTTATAAAACATTAACTAATTAACTGACTGGCTGTAAGGTTAAACCAGCTGGGAGTTTGCGGATTAACTGGCCTTCTGTTACTTGTAGACTCAGAATCAGTTGGTGTGCTTGTGTTGGCGCTCAGCTGTAGCTGGGCTGAATGTCTTGTATTGATTAATCCTGCTGCCTAATGGTGCTCGGAGTTTTAGAGTTGTGTTCCCGCTGAGATTAAACCAGTGACACACAGTCATCGGTCTGGGATGCTGGATTTGGAGAAGTCGCGATAGAATTGTTAAACCTCAGGACACGTGAACGTTGCAGCAGGTTGAGGAGAAACTTGGTTTTTTTTGTGTGGTTGCATTACTGCAGCTGCAGTGGCGTGGTCAGTTTGCGCGATGGGGGAGAGGATGACATAGTGACTGAAGAAGACAGAGTCCTGATGTTACTGGAGCTCGCTGCCGTGTCGAGGCCTTTTCGTCTGCATCAGTGCTTCTTGTGATCATCTTACCCAAAGGGGCAGCAGGAACTGTAAGTCCACAGTGTACTGCAGTATTTGTTTTTATCTCAATACATCATTTTGAACATTGTTTTGCTTGTGAAAAAGACTGTATATGATTGTTTCAGTCAAATGTCTTCTGCTGAAACAAAATTAAAAAGATATAGAAAAAAATTACGCTGCAACTAATTAAAAATCACTAAAGTTACTGAGCAATTAAACTTGTCTGACACTGGCTTAAATGTGAGGACTGTTTCTATGCTTTATATCTTTGCAAATCGTTTGTCGACAATAAATAGCAAATGTGGTCATTTTAATTTTATACACAAATCAAATTATGTACTGGTTGAATGGATCAAAAGGGGAATCCAGATTGAAAATAGCTGTTATTAACAGCCCTAACTGTTGTATGTGCTGAAGTCATGATGTAAAAATTAAGTTTAATTTTCAATAAAAAGGTTACTACTTTGTTCAAGCAAAAATGCAGAATATTATAATACAGCATTATAACATTTAAATTTGAAGTTTTGCTGTGTTTTGTGGGAGAAATATTCAGATAATCTTTACAGTCCATGACAGTTCTTACCCATATCATGAGTGTGATGGAAAATTGCATTTCCACTCATCGTCCAGCAGCCGGGACTCATCAACATAGACAGGAAGTTAACAGAGCGGGTCACTCAGCTTCCTTCCCTCGTGCACTGACGGACCATTGCACTTGGGTCACGTCCTGAGTCTCTGATCCTGATAGCTGTGAATGGCCAGTGACGAGCAGCGCTGCATGCCTGCTCCAGCTAAATATAGCAGTGCTGCAGTTTCTGCCCATACAGCCTCCATTTAGTCCCTTGATTTGCTCTAATTACACAGCAGGGCTGACGCTCTCCATGTTCCTTCTTCAATGGCTGTTATTATTCTAGGATATTAATCACAACATCATGTCTTTGCTTGGTCTGTGTATATTTAAATATGATATGAGAAATTCATTATTTAAAATAATATATGTAGCTCATTAGTTAATATGTTTAAATTAAGGCTGCAACCAATGATTTTTTTTTTTTTTGTTTTGTTTTTTTGGGTCAGTTATCCGAAATCGAGGATTACAACTGCAAATCCTTACATTTGACAAGAAATTGTCATTTTGTGGTGTAAATTTAAAACAGTTTATCTATTGATCAAATCTATAAATTGAATTACACTGTATGTGGATACAGGCAAAAGAAATACAGTGTATATCGGCGTCTATAATTGTCATTATTGCTATTATTGTATTTTACCTCCTAATCATATATATTTTTATCATATACTAATTACTTTCTATCCCCCGATTTTTGTCTTCTATGGTGCTTT
>KV751417.1:470711-487886 GCA_001698575.1 Mola mola
TTAAGAGCAGGGATAAAACAAGGCTAAGAGTAAAACCTGACAGAAACAGAAAATTAAGGGGTCACTCACAGTTGGCCCAGTTGTTCGTCCCGTGCCAAAGCACAATTGTTCTCCCCTCCCCAGTACCCAGCTGGCCTGCACTCTGCTCAAACGCAACCGTGCCTGAGCACGAGTACTCCATGTAATTACTTCATCATGTTGAGAGAACATGACTGCAGCACCACTGACTTTGTGGCACATTTATAGTCTTTTTGTTCTTTTGCTGTTGTGTTTGGAGTCTTTTTGATATGGCATACTCACAATTGTGAATTCATCAAATATGCAATGCAGCGATCCCACATTATCTACATTTTGGAAACAAAAAGCTATTTTTAAGTTGCCTCCTTGTCATTGCTGCCTCGGACCCCAGCGACAGCAGCTGCTTTTAAAAACACTTGGCCGTCTGGTATCTAGACGGTGTTCAGGGTAGTTACAATGCGGAAAATGAGGTGGGAGATGCCGCAGCTGCTGGTACGCAGTTGTGAGGAGAAAACACTGCTGTGAGGTATCTGCCATGAATACCGCCTACGTGAATCCCTGTCTGTCCACAATAAATATATTCTGAAATCACAAAGGTATCATAGAATAAAAAAACAGGTTCAAGCCCTGCAGACAGTTAAGTTATAGATAAACTGCGTGCAGGCGTGCATGTTGCTGTTTTGAAATTAATGGTATGTGTGGTTATTATTGCTTTGTTTAGAATGCTCTCTCTGGGACAAAATGTGCAGCAATCACATGCCGATAAAGGCATCGGCAACTGTTAAGTGTTTATGTACATACATAGCAAATATTATTAATAAAATCTGAGCACAAAAGTTAGAATAAAATTTGAATATTACAGAAAATAAATGGAATTGGATGACAAATTAAGATTGACAGCACTACGAGAGTGTGTGTGTGTGTGTATGTGTGCCTGCGCATGTGCATGAGCTACCCCGCCGTGCGGAAGTATATACCTTGTTGAGCAAGGTATGGAGCACTCACGCTAGTCAAACAATCCAGACTTAATGAGTCAATGTGCTTGAGTATGGTAGAGAGCACTCAGTGTGAGTGAGCCTTTAAACCAAGCAGGCTCCATCTACACATCTCAGTCATCCAGATGGCACCAACTGGATTAAGAATAAAATCACAAAATGTAAATTCGGGTTAGTCTGTTTAAATTTCACAGGCAGCCAATATAGAGAGGCCACCACTGGGGTAATGGGGTAATTATTTAGTCCCCCGATGAGTCAGGCAGCAATGTTTCGAACTATTTGGAGATGGTTGAGGGAACCCTGGCTGATAACCAAAATAAAGTGCGTTGCAGTAAGAGACGCGAATATATGGAGGCATGGACAACTTTGAGGGTCGCTGAGTGACAACAAGGAAATAATTCTTGTGATTATTTTGAGCTGGCGATAACAGGACTTGACAGCTAATTTGACCTGGTCATCCAAGCAGAGATTAGCATCAAATGGAAAGAAATAAAAGATATAATTTAATGACATAGTGAAGTATTGAAATATAAATAAACCCCCCTGTAGATGAAAATCTATTAACTTATACAGGACAAGGTATGGGATTTATTCATTCATTCATTTTCTACCGCTTATCCCGTTAGGGGTCGCGGGGGGGGGCTGGAGCCTATCTCAGCATCTTGGGGCGAAGGCGGGGTACACCCTGGATGAGTCGCCAGTTCATCGCAGGGCTGATATATAGAGAC
Organism: Mola mola; assembly: GCA_001698575.1. Classification (NCBI taxonomy): domain Eukaryota; kingdom Metazoa; phylum Chordata; class Actinopteri; order Tetraodontiformes; family Molidae; genus Mola; species Mola mola. The sequence continues at coordinate 472,453 of KV751417.1, forward strand.
AAACAACCATCCACACTCACATTCACACCTACGGGCAATTTAGAGTGACCAATTAACCTATGGGATATTAAGTTTTATTCTTGTTAAAATTAATTTTCATCTGACTTTTTTCCTCTTTCTCTTTCATGGAAGTTAAAGTAAAAGGCGACCAAAAGAAAGGCACTGTAAAGGTTCCCTTGAATAAAAATACAGACTTCCCTGAGTTAGTACTCCAAACACGACTCTAATATGTTTTGTAATGAAGAACAATAAACAAGTTATTCAAAAGGAAAGCTATGTGTTCTCGTCCTGTTTTAAACATCTGTTAAAACCAAGAACCATAGACTCATTCACCTTAGAGTCGCCTGTTAACAGGATCGCTCCCTCATCCGAAACAATGGTGACAGGTTGGGGCGGTGCTCGGCAGCCTTGGAAGGCTTGAAAGGTGACCAATCAGAGCAGAGTGGGCAAGGGGGAGGGTGGAACTACGTTTGAACCGTGGGCTGAAAAGAAGCTGTAAATAGAGGGCTAGACATGTCGTTTTCTGAAGACCTGCACAGGTTTTTGGATGATGAATCACAGAAGGCTGCTACACTGGTGAAAAATTAAGATCTGAAAATGGGAGTAATACCTCCTGTTTAAAGTCTCTCACATCAGAATTACAGAGTTTACACTTGCAGACTTTTCAAAACAGAAGTAAATTTTCTTCTTTTCCCAACAAAGAGAGAGAATTTGGGATTTTAACCAGTCACTGTATGTTGGAGATGTGTTTTACGTTGTTTATTTTTGTCTCATGATTTAATAACATCATTGGTTGACTGAAACTCAAATTCAGCATACACTCGTCTCTTTCTCTGTCTACTACTAGATTTAGAACAGTTCTTTGACATAAGCTGTAACTGGGTTGGTGGCACTGTTGCAGCACACTTAGCAAGGTTTTCAAAATCTCCCTTTCCATATTGGCGATTTTGAGGTCCTCTTTGGGAATCCTGGGACGTTCCCAGGTCGGATGAGATGTGTAGTCCTTCCAGCGGGTTCTAGGTCTGCCTTGGGATCGATTCAGTTGGAGGCATCACGGTTATCAGTTGTACAATTCATGATAGTTTTGAAATAAATTACAAAAAAAGAACCTTTCCACAGTTTTCTACATTTTAGAGATGCATTAGTACATGAAGGTTTTGCTTACAGAGACCAAGAGTCTATTTTGTTTTTATGTATGTTTATTTGTCTGAATGTTTATAAGCATAAGAGCATTATTCCTGGATAAAAAAAAAATGTAAATTATCATTTTATTAGTGATGTAAGATGGCAGTATAATTTATTGCTATTATTTTTGGGAAAATATATTGTCTAACAGAAGTAGTTGTGTTATTACTAATCTTATTTTCGCTGCACATTTGATTTTATATTGAAAGTGAGATATTATGGGATAATTTGCTCCAGCGTACAGATACTAGCTAACCTCAGTGGAGTTCCAAACTCCATCCTGATTAGATCAAGCAACCAACTTTACACACACTTTCACTGTAATTTTGTCACTCATTAAGGGTCCCTGTCCCAAAATGGGATAAAATAGCCTGAAACAACAATGATCCGGAATGTTTCCCATTTCCATTTGTAACATCAGCTCCGCTCTCATAAAGAACAATCAGTGCAAGTCAAGTTTATTTTAGCAAGAGGCTTGTGGACACAAATACGTGAACGTAAAAATTATTTGGAGGTGGCCAAACTGGAACCTGCAGATGAGGAGGAAGTCGTTGCTGTTTTATCGGCAGTGGTGAAAGAAAGCAGGGGGATGTGGAAGTGGACTAATCTGTCATTAGCTAGTGTGACCTCAGGATCTGGTCAGCGATGTGTCTACAGGGATCAGAGCCAGCTGTCAGCAGATGAATCCATCAAACCCACCTGGGTAATTTAAAACAGTACTGAGGAAACTCACGCCATTTCCCCTCCTGATGACAACAAAACCAAATCAAAGATTGTTCATCCTCATGTATCGTTTCCATTGTAGGTCAACTGGTGAGAAGTGCCAAAGCATTTAGGTGGAGTGGCAGACTGCGCCACCCAGGCGTGCAGAGTGGGTCTGCATCCCATCTCAGAACCAACAACCAGCTTCCCGAAGCGCTGCTGCTGCGGCGACCAGATGGACTTCGCACTCTGAGAGCAGAGCGAGTCAGGACCGAAATCAACCGCGGAGAGGAGCCGGCCGGGCCTACGCTCGCCGGAGCAGGAAAGGGAGGGCATCGCTCGGCAGGGAGAGGAGAGGACACGAGGTGCTCCACAATGTCGTCAAACAGGACCCAGAACCCCCACGGACTGAGACAGATAGGCCTGGACCAGATCTGGGACGACCTGCGGGCTGGCATCCAGCAGGTGTACACACGGCAAAGCATGGCCAAGTCTCGCTACATGGAACTCTACACGTATCCTGTGGCGCTGTGGTTGGGGGGAGTTTTACAAATATGCATCTAGAGCTGAAACGTTTGAGTCCATTATTTCAGCAACTCTTTAAAAAAAAAAAAAAAAAAAAAAAAAAAAATAGATTATACGATTATACGGCACTAAACCGACAGATGTGTTTCAACAGGGTCAATATATTTGGTTTAAACAAGCATTTTGAATTATGCTCGTACCGAAATTGTGACACTCATTTGTCTTTCTTGTTTTAGGAACAAACAGTTTGAGAAAACAATTGTCATTTTTGTTTTAATTCTGTACCAAGCTTAGTCCGTATTGTATTGCTCTATCAGGTGATACTTTCTAGACTATCATGATCTCGCCCGAACCTTTAAAAATAGCTCACTGTTGCACATATTCCCCACGGCTTTACAAGTTTTTTTAATCAGTGACTCCCTCCCTGTGCATGTATGTGTGTGTGTTGTAGTGTTCTTAGTGTCCCTGGCTTCCTACTTCCTTTTGTTGTATCGCTGTTGGCCAGGTAGTGCTAAAACAGAGGAGCACCCAGCAGGCTAGACTCCTCGAGCAAGAAAGTTTCTTACAGAATTACTGATCCTCTGAAGTATTCATTTTACATCATGCATTCTTTTTAAAGAGCAGTTTGTGAACCGTTTCAGTCGCAGAATGACCAGACCGGTTGAATTATCTAATCCGTAGTGTGCAGTGTAAAGAACAAAGAGAAGATTTTCTCTCAGGGCACATTTTGATGTTTGACAAACTCACTTCCTCTCACGCACCTTTCTAGCACTAAAACGATGCCGTCATTTTCCCTGAAGTATGGAATGCATTCGGCCATGTAAACTAATCCCATCCTGTCAGGCAGAGAGAACGGCGCTAATTTAAACTATATACAAGGTAGAAACTGAATGCATAGCTGCATCACTGGTCCTCAGGAGCTGTTTTTACAGATAACCAGTTTTACATTATCTATTTTAACAAGACGTTCCTAACCTGTAGGTTCTACACAGTTAAGGATAAGAGAGGCCCAGATGTAGAGAAAAGAGATGAAGGATCTTGCATTCCATCACTCTAATAACACGTTTCCCTCCGTTCAACCCTTGTGGATATTTCCGTGTTGTCTTTCTCAAGAACTGTACAATTAGAGTACAGGTTTGACTCTTCAGTCAATAAGAGTGGGACAGAATGATCGTTACAGCGACATCATCGCACTGTCGCCTCACAGCAAGAAGGTCCTGGGTTCGATTCTGGGTCAGGATGTTTCTGTGTGGAGTTTGCATGTTCTCCCTTTGTCTGCGTGGGTTTTCTCCGGGTTCTCCGGCTTCCTCCCACATTCCAAAACATGCAAATGGGGGTAGGTTAATTGGTCACTCTAAATTGCCCGTTGGTGTGAATGTGAGTGTGGATGGTTGTTTGTCTCTATATGTCAGCCCTGCGATGAACTGGCGACTTGTCCAGGGTGACCCTGCCTTCGCCCCAAGATGCTGAGATAGACTCCAGCCCCCCCCGCGACCCCTAATGGGATAAGCGGTAGAGAATGAATGAACGAATGAATGAATGGCTCCAAATGTAGATGTTTTAATTTGAATTTGTGTTTGTTGAAGATTCAGATCAATATGGTGACATATCGTATCCCAGTGTTATCATTAACACATCATTATCATTATTAATTTCCCTGAAATTCCCAGATTTGGTAGTCAGCACTACAGCTCTACACAGATTCTTCATGTTTTTCATAGGCTTCATCTTCATGCTGGTGTTTTTTTTTTCTTTTTAAGCTTTCTGTATCAGACTGTGTTGATGTGCTTGTTCAGTCAATGAAAGCAATTTGATTTAATGTTTAAGTTATTAGTTGATCAAATCTAGTTCTGTGACTCGTCTGATACAATATCTTCTGGTAGCCACGTCCAGCAAGCTTTGCTTTCATTGAGTATTCTGTGATACAGAGGGAGTAAGAGTTACGTGAAACAAGAAACCAATTGTGAGGACTAAACTGATCAGTCCTACTGCTCTTTCATCACTTAAGATCAGCTACATTTTGGAGTTTATTCAATAGCTTTACGATACTGATCAGCTTTAAAGGAGAATTCTGGTATTTTTCGAACTAAGCCCATTTTCCAAAACTGGGTGAGGGGGGCTGTTATTCAGAATATTATTGCAAGTATCTGGTAACATGGAATAGATGCCTACATTGAAACAGCCTTGTATTTTTGTCCTTGTCACCTCCTGTGACTTACGGAGGTCCATGGAAAAGATCAGTCAGTTGCCAAAGGGGAACTGTTTTTCACTGTTTTACCATTTTTCTAAAGAACAAATTCAAATTGGATTAATTTATTTACACAGATTTCTCTTTGTTAAACAGCGGAAAGCAGTGCCCCTTTGCCTGATCATGTCTGGATGAGGCTCAGTCAGTGACAAACTGGAATAATTCTTAAAAAAGACTGTCAAAGTTTGATAAATCAGGCTTAGGTTGAAAATTTAAAATGGAATTGTCATTTAATGTTTGAGATTTTTACTTTTTTTTATGAAGTTTCCCTCTTTTTTTCTTTAACCTGTCCCTCAGACATGTATATAATTATTGTACCAGTGTCCATCAGTCAAGCCAGGGCCGGGGCTCCATGCCTCCAGCCAAGCCCTCCAAAAAGTCCACCACACCAGGTGGGGCTCAGTTTGTAGGCCTGGAGCTCTACAAGCGACTCAAGGAGTTCCTGAAAAACTATTTGACCAGCCTGCTCAAGGTGAGTCTGCGCACATCAGAGGATGCTTCCATTACACAAACTGATCCACTTTCTGCATCTTCATCAATCCTCTCCACCTCCCTGGTTTTTCCTGCAGGATGGTGAGGACCTTATGGATGAATGTGTGTTGAAGTTTTACACCCAACAGTGGGAGGATTACCGTTTCTCCAGTAAAGTCCTCAACGGGATCTGTGCCTACCTCAACCGCCACTGGGTCAGACGAGAGTGTGACGAGGGACGCAAAGGAATCTATGAGATATACTCGGTATGTTTAATAGCTGCATGTGTTACATGTTTTCTATTAGCACCTCCCAGATGTTTTTGGGGTTTACTCATCTCCGATGGATAGTGACAACAGAGAGTGTGTTTACATTGGAAAGCTCCTAATCTGAAGGCTTAAACATGCTCAGTCCTGGTGGAAAGAATTAAAAATGTTGTCTGTTGCTATATATCATTAAAGACCTGTTGTGATAGTTTTGAAGTAAACTGGCTCCTTTCTGGAGAACAGATGTTGCATGCTGCACTATATCATAAATAGTATTACGCTGCAGACAAAGGGTTAAGATGAATAACATTACAGATAGGGCTGATTTGGGAACTTCAGAGTCTTCTGTTGCGACAATCAAGTACAAATTGCGACGTGAATGTTTCAAGCTGTCTGCATGAAATTTACGTGGTAGTTTTGGTTCTCTTGCGCTCTCCTGATGCCTCGCACAGCAGACAGCTCCCTCCCCCGCTCACCCAGAAAGTTCTCCTGGGTGCATGCACATTTTTTTGTCAGGAGGAGCGGTGGGAGGAGAGCGTAAAAAGTGAAGAGCCTGTGTTAGCTTTCAGTGTTAAGCAACGAGTCCCGCACCGGGTTGGCAACCTGTGGTCAAGTTGGACGTTTGGGAAATGTTATCTGTGATAACAGGCCGTGAGATGTTTTTATGTTTTTATTGGCTGCAATAGTTCAACCGTGGCAGCTGTGACCAAGAAAAATGATGTCTTGAAATGCATAAAAACGAGTTGATAACAACATGCAGTGAAAATTTGTAGCCTATCGAAGTTCTAGTTTGACGTTTAACCATAAGCGTTTAAAGCACAAGAGGAAACCAGTGGAGACAGACAACAGGCAGTCTTGCACTACATTCTGCAGTGATGTACCAGACCAGAGAAGATTAGGCAGCAAACAATGAAAAATGCTCCCATTATGTTTTGTGGGGGGACAAGGTGCATCAGCGAGCTGATAACGTTTGTCGAGCAAGAGTTTAACTGTAAGTCACGTTGGATTCAATGTCCTGGCACTCTGTTGGTGATCACATTGATGAAGTCGTGACCTGTTGCTAACCTTCTTTCTTGTCCCCACCCCCACCCCACAGCTGGCACTTGTGACCTGGAGGGAGTGTTTATTTCGACCCCTCAACAAACAGGTGTGTTTGTTTTCTTTATTGAGAAGTAAAGTGAGAAAACACAGTGGTTATAGAAGCAGTGTTCATTGTTGTCTTGGTTTTTGTTAGTATAGTTTATCTCACCTGCAACATTCTGTACATCCCATCACATCAGCTTTATTTTGTTGCATGTATACATAAAAATGTGTGCATTTCAGGTAACAAATGCTGTGCTGAAGCTGATAGAGAGAGAGAGGAACGGCGAGACCATTAACACCAGACTGATCAGTGGTGTGGTCCAATCCTATGGTAGGTCAACAAGTACCATTAGAGCTACAAACTCCTAACTAAAACAGAACTGAGAGCCAATGTAGCTCAAGAGTCAGGGAGAATTTCCTCGTTTCATTATGATCATCTTAAGTTTATATTCAACTTGATTATTGTGTATTAATCGTCTCAAAACCTCATGCTTCAGAGCAGCACTGCTTCAGAGGGCCATTTTCAGCCAAGGCATTGAGCTAAATAAAGATGGCCACCATTTCTGCACTGCCTCCAACTGTAAAAAGATGAAGGCAGAATATCCCGGATATGAATGCTCCCATCAATGGTGGATAAATTATTGGTCGAAGAGCAGCATGATTTCATTTGAACGTGGTGGACAAAGTGTTTCCACTTCCTCCCATTGTACAAAAATTGAGCCAAAATATCTGCAACATAATTACTGCCATCTTGCGCTGGTAATGTTATTTGACTGTCATCTGATGGTCATCAGGCAGTGAAGCACATTGATGTCAGGTTTTATTTTAGGCCAGTGGTCTCCTGATGTACCTGAAAATCAAGTTAGACGATTCCATTAAATGGTCGACATATGTAGGAATCCCCGCAGGTATATCAAATTATGAGATCAAACTCTTTTAAGTTGAGGCTAAAACAGATTAAATGTATTTGAATACGGCAGTGACTACTAGTACTAAATGTGAAGATTGAGATGTTCAACATTCAGTTGTCTCCATTCTCTTCCTTCTACAGTTGAGCTGGGTCTGAACGAGGAGGACGCCTTCGCCAAAGGCCCCACGCTGTCCGTGTACAAAGAGTACTTTGAATGTCAATTCCTTACTGACACGGAACGTTTCTACACGCATGAAAGCACAGAGTTCCTGCAGCAGAACCCTGTCACTGAGTACATGAAGAAGGTAGGTGCTCTTTTACTGTAGTTTTCAGCATTTACTAATTTTGTGCTTAGAAAACTCCTCAGGGTAACATTTTAACTTGTCCACATCGTAATGATTTTTGTGATTTTCCACAGGCGGAGGCCCGTCTGCTGGAGGAGCAGCGGCGTGTGCAGGTTTACCTCCATGAGTCCACCCAAGATGAGTTGGCCAGGAAGTGTGAGCAGGTCCTCATAGAGAAGCACCTGGAGATCTTCCACACAGAGTTCCAGAACCTTCTGGACGCTGACAAGAATGAAGGTAAACTTGCAAGTTTTTTCTCTACGTGTGCACAGGACCTGTCAGTGGCGTTTGCAAACAATTATTTATGTGCCAATGAGTTAACGAGTAGAATTCCTAATCACATCTTTTTATCAATGGCACCCATCTTACGTAGATAACTAAAGTTATAATTATTGTGAGATGAGCTTGCTATTTCAAATCAAATCAAATTTTATTTGTATTGCCCAAAATTACAATTTGCACATTATCTCACTGGGCTTTGACGAACTGTACAGATGTGACATCCTCTGCCCTTAGACCCTCGAATCGAGTGAGGAAAAATTAAAAAAACCCTAAACAGGGAAAATAAGAAACCTCAGGAAGAACCACAGAGGAGGATCCTTCTTCCTGGGACAGACAGACCTGCAACAGATGTCACTTGTACAGAACACAACAACATGATAATAACAGGTTACTAAGAATGTTTGAGCTCATTTGAGTCTATAAATCCAGATATAGTGTGAGTATAGTATGTTGGTCCAGAAGTCGTTCTAATCCAAGTCACTGGATCTCCTGTCCTAATGTGATCAGTAGGCGTCAGGCAGGACCACGGCAGCAGCTCCCACCGCGACCTACAAAGACCTGCAGGATAATAAAGCATGAAGACTCTGGGGAAGAAGTAAAGTTAGTGTAAGGATAATGACATTTAGAGGAGCAGACAAGGAGTCTGAGTCAGAGGGGGGAGAGAAGAGAGCTCAGTGCATCATGGAGTGTTCCCCCAGCAACCTAAGCCTATAGCAGCATAACTAAGGGCTAGATAGGCCAGCCTTAACTATAAGCTTTACCAGAAAGGAAGGTTTTAAGCCTACTCTTAAAATCAGAGAGTGTGTCTGCCTCCCGTACCAAGACTGGAAGATGGTTCCACAGGAGAGGAGCTTGATAGCTGAAAGCTCTGCCTCCCATTCTACTTTTGGAAATTCTTGGGATCACCAATAACCCTGCATCCTGGGAGCGTAAGGTTCGCGATGGGTGATAGGGTACTCTGAGCTGTTCAAGATAAGATGGTGACTGACCATGAATAGCTTTGTAGGTGAGGACAAGGTTTTTAGATTCTATTCTGGATTTAACTGGCAGCCAGTGCAGAGAAGCCAGTATGGGGGAAATATGGTCTTTGATGCTGGTTCTAGTCAGTACACGTGCTGTTGCATTCTGGATGAACTGAAGAGTCTTTAATTTTTTTCTATTTTTTCTATTTCTCTGGAGAAGAATGACTCAGACACTGACATGCAGCGAGAAAATCATCAAAAATTTAATTCAACCTGGTCTGGTATTAATGTCTTTTTCTGGGAATTTTTGATTTCAGTTGTTGCAAATATTTTGACCAATCTGTTGAGATAAAATCAGTTTCACTTTGCAGTTTCTACAAATGACCGCTGAGAGAAATGCAGATGAGAGGCATTTCCACATAAGTCCACAAATATTTTAATACTAACATATATAGAAGCACTTCATCCAGTTGTCACGGTAATTCTGGCTGGTTCTCGAAGGTTCTCCCAAACTATTGGCTCACAATGTGCCAGTCAAACTCAGCTTTTGATGGAGGTAACCAGTCAGTCTTGAATTTCAGGTTCATACCTTATGAGACTTTGTCAGTCTGTGTTGATTATTTCACTGTGTCCACCCTGAGGAAGAAAAATTAGCTGAAAAAGTCTTTAAAAGTCAAAATCTAATAAAATCATATCTTAAGGAACTTTGAGAATCTCCTGAAAAAATTTGATGTTACTTAATGAACTAGCTTCAAAAATTTGTCTTCATGTTGTGACAAGACTGCATGACAAAACCAACATGGTGTCAACGAGCCTTAATCTATCGGAGCACCTCAGCCTGTGTGTGCCGAGTCCACATTCAACGGGATGGACTTAAATGTTCCTTGTTGAAACCAGCTGAGCCCCTGATAACAACAAAAGCACCGCAGTGTAGAACAGGACAGGACTGTTTTTCTCACACTGCTGTCACTCTTCAACTCCTCCTTAGACCTGGGCCGGATGTACAACCTGGTGTCGAGGATCACAGATGGTCTGGGAGAACTGAAGAAACTTCTTGAGACCCACATCCACAACCAGGGCCTGGCTGCCATCGAGAAGTGCGGGGAGGCTGCGCTCAACGTACGCATCACTATTTCACAAAAGTTCTCAGCAGTTTACTGTAACAGGAACACTCTGACCCAAACCGAAGAGCTGAGTTGTCGAACCATCGGTTTCCTGAGTCACCTGAGGGACATCGGTTTAAGGTCATTTTAAAATTAAAGGGCAGGAGAAACTAGTTTTCCTGATTAGTAGCGGTCGAGAAAACAAGCCATTCGAGTATTGCAATCGAAATATTTTTACTAGACAATTTTTCTTTGCAGAATCACAATATTTCGATTTATTTTTTATGTTGAATGTAGACGAAAGCATATCTGCCTATAAGCAACACCATTAGTACACGAGGGTAGTTTTTAATGAGGAAAAAAAGGAGGGGATTCAGAAAAATAAGTTGTGATGAACCCATCATGTGCGTGTCTCATCAAGGACCCGAAAGTGTACGTCCAGACCACCCTGGACGTCCACAAGAAATACAACGCTTTGGTCATGTCTGCCTTCAACAACGACGCCGGCTTTGTGGCAGCCCTGGACAAGGTCAGTGTTCCAGACAGAACTGGTACCCACAAAGAGAAAACGTCATTCTCACGTCTGATTCTGGTGTCCTCGGTCTGTGTTTTCACAGGCGTGCGGCCGATTCATCAACAACAACGCCGTCACCAGGATGGCTCAGTCGTCCAGCAAGTCGCCTGAGCTGCTGGCCAGATACTGCGACTCGCTACTGAAAAAGAGGTCAGAGAGCAGCTGAAATGCAAACACTTGCTCAGGGCTCCGCGTAGTGAATGAAACGGCTCAGTGTTCAGAAATCTTCCAGGATCATGCTACAGCGTTTCAGGACCAATAACGAACATGACTTCATCACTGGAAATTCGACAGTAGCTGTTGTCACTGTCTGAGAATCTCAACTCTGTTTCTTCTGCAGCTCCAAAAACCCAGAGGAGGCAGAACTGGAGGACACGCTCAACCAAGTGGTGAGATACCCTGACTGATGTTTTCACACCAATGACATTAATTAAGATGGACACTGTGTCTCCACTTCCTTCATTTATTTAAAAAACAATAATAATAACAATAAAAAAAAATATATATGTAATACTATATATCCAGGATGTGAGCGCTGCCATCTTGTTCTGCTGAGATCATTGCACAGTAGAGACCGAGAAGCACAGCAGAGTTCCCGGCCATACACCTGTCCACTCACGAGCTGCACTCAGCTGTCCATTATATGACAGTTCTGCTTTGCTTTTATAGCTTCAATTAACTAATTAAAACCAAACTGATCAGAAAGATTCACTCCCTGAAATGTCAGAAACCATAAAGTTTGTGCTGTTTGTTATGACCTATAGTGCAGCCAGCCACCTGGGGGCGAACTAGCTGCTCCAGCTTTGTAGCTGCAGCAGTCGTACAGGACGAATATCTGACAGTACATCTGACCAGTTAATCACCTATTCAATATTAGGAAATACTAGAAAAAAGAATTTAAATGTATAATCAGTCTAAAAAAAATAAGGTGCCTTTGTTTCTTTTGTGCTTAAAGTAAAACTAAGACATTTGATGGTTCCAGCTTCTTAAAGGTGAATATTTTCTGTTTTTCATAAAATCTAAAAATTGTGATGTTTGTTCACTATTATTTCTTACATTTCAGACACTAATCGATTAATTGTTCAAATAAACTCATCATTAATACTCGAATGCATTTCGATGATCCAGAATGTGTCAGTTCGGAGTGTAATACTGCGAACCCTCCGTCGTTTGCAGATGGTCGTGTTCAAGTACATCGAGGACAAAGATGTTTTCCAGAAGTTCTACGCCAAGATGTTGGCCAAACGTCTGGTCCACCAGAACAGCGCCAGCGACGACGCCGAGGCCAGCATGATCTCCAAACTCAAGGTGCGACTCCGCCTGCTCACACGGCATAAAAACATCAACCGTGACACGTGACAAGCATTGACTTTCTGTTGTTGTTGTCGTGCAGCAAGCGTGCGGCTTCGAGTACACGTCCAAACTGCAGCGGATGTTCCAGGACATCGGAGTCAGCAAAGACCTGAACGAACAGTTCAAGAAGCACCTGACCAACTCGGAGCCTCTGGACCGTACGTACACACGCAACCTCATCTGCCTTCTCAGTTTTCTTTAGTCTCATTGGTACTGATTATAGATTATTGATATCACTCTCTATGAATTGGTGCAGAAAATAAAAAACATGACATAAAAAGTTATGGGAAAATAATCCAGTTATTTTGTTTTTGCCACAAACTGGGCAGCTCCTTGTCCTTGAGCTTCTTAGATGCTAACAAAAAGTCTCACAGCAGCATGAGGTCGGTAGAACACTGGAGAGGAAGATGCGGCGTCTCTCCTGTATATTTTGGCTGTCCCACCAACAGGCTTTGTTTATTTACCGACTGCGACTTTACTAAACTTTAACAATTCATCTCTCACATTCCCGGATTTATTGAACACACAAGACAGCGACGGTCAGGTATCGTTTCTGCAGCGGCAGCAGGAGACGAGGGACACGTTAGACGCTTTGAACCGATTATACGTCATATCCACGTAGGGAACCTGTGATTGTGCCTGAGCAGCTGTACCCTGGTGAAACACACCTTTCCCAGCTGTGGCAGGACGGCGCCGCGGAGCGCTCACACCACCTCAACAAACTGGGCATTGTGGGACACGTGTGCTTGAACACAGTCGATGGCTCCTGGCGTTAGCTACTATGCTAAAGCTAGCTGAGCTGTGCTCGAACCAGACACACTAACAGATCTTTGTCCCTCTGCAGTGGACTTCAGTATCCAGGTCCTCAGCTCAGGGTCGTGGCCTTTCCAGCAGTCCTGCACCTTCGCTCTGCCCTCTGAGGTAAGAGGGCTCCGGCCTTGAAACAACGCAGTCGCCAGTCTGACCTGAAGCTACACATCCACACAAAGGATTCATTTTAATGTCATTTACAACGACACCAACGAGCCTCTTAAACTCGCACACTGCAGTTCTCTGACAGTATCATTGCTTTGTGAGGACGGCTGATCGTGCCAAGAGGTCTAAAGTTTGGCTACATTTTACCAACCTAAAGATGAGGAGGAAGTGAAATGGACGGAGGGGAGCACAAGTTTAAAGGCCGAGCACATTATCACTGTTTATCAAATTAAATGCTGTTGTGCAGCTGCGGGACAGTCATCTTCTCTCCATCGGGTCGGGACCAGTGTGGATAAAAAGGAGCGCTCCCGTCCCTCCCGGCGGGTCACCGGACGTCAGTTGCAGACGAGCTGCTCTCACTGTGTTATGTGTCTCTCTCCGCAGCTGGAGCGAAGCTACCAGCGCTTCACGGCGTTTTACGCCAGCAGGCACAGCGGCAGGAAGCTGACTTGGCTCTATCACCTGTCCAAAGGAGAGCTGGTCACTAACTGCTTCAAGAACAGGTACGCCACCAGGGGGCGCTGCCTGACTGTCAATACACTCCAACCACAGTGGCAAAGCCATTAATCAGCCCTAATCATCGCTTGTTGATTGTCAGTATTTGAGTTGCAGCTGGCTGATCAATATTGTCCTTCACAAAGAGCTACAGCAGCCAGTTTTCATCAGTCAGTCTGCATTTCTGTGTCGAGTTTGAATGAAAACAGAATGTAAACGCCGAAACTGCCTCAAAATAACAAATGAAAAAAGCCTCAGTTCACACAGTCCGACATTATTGATCGAGCTCCTCGTTAATAAAAGAAACTGATGAGATCGATTTTTGCATGCTGACACAGACAGAGGCCGTGAGAGACAGCCTTCACTCTGATCCGCCTGTTGTTGTTGTTGTTTACAGGTACACGCTGCAGGCCTCCACCTTCCAGATGGCCATCCTGCTGCAGTACAACACAGAGGACAGTTACACCGTCCAGCAGCTCACTGACAGCACACAGATCAAGACTGTGAGCACAAACACTCTTATGATCCAACTTCCTGTGATGTCACTTCTTTTAGCATTTTAGCGAAAGCTTCATGTCTCTAAACACCTTAGATGGTTGGTTAGAGATGAGGACAAACTCGGCTTTCTGTCATTTTACTACCATAATTACATCACTTTATTTAAATCTGTTTGACCTCATCACCTTGTACTGTTTCATCTGTCTGCAATGGCATCATGTGATGCCTCTTCCTCTTCCTGTTATTATTGATTGTTTTCTGTTATTTTCTCTCTTCGTGTTTGGTTTCACTGCTATGACATCAAGCATTTATTGTAATCGTGATCTCCCTGAACTGTGTTTTTAAAAAGTGCTTTATAAATAGTTATTATTATAACTTATAAACCTGAAACCTGAATTTAGTTTAGTCGTACAAGATGCTACAGGGCGAATGAGTGTTTCTCTGCGTGTGACGATGGGATGATTCTCTCTGGTGCCTAAAGAATGAATGTTTGGTTTTGGTTTTTATTTGCCCATCTGTGGGAGGTGTCTGTCCCGGCCGTTAATTAGCGTTTAATCGACCGATTCTCTGTTTCATTTTCAGGACATTCTGGTTCAAGTTCTGCAGATTTTGTTAAAATCGAAGCTGCTGGTGAGTAGAAGCCGCAGCTCGTTCTGAATCACCTTCGCTGCAAGAGAAAACAAGTTTTGTTTGTGTTAAGTTCGCTGGCTGGCTGGCTGACTTCCTCACTGGCAGGACGTGACCAGATGATAGAACAGATTGAACACTGGTGGAAAAATTTGGCATAATTCCAGTGCAGAAATGTGACATTTTGTGTTTCACTGCCTGGTCGCTTCCATTTCTGTGACTGACGGCCCACTTTTATTCACCGTAAAAAGTCGTGTCTAAAGTCTTGTACTGTCATGATGCATGCAAGTGCACCAGATAAGCTCAGTAATAATTACTCTTAACTGCCTTTGATGGCTGTTTCAAACTTTCATTGCTGAAAATAAACACACACACATCATCATTAAGATGATCATACTGTTAGAACTCCTCTGACTGTAATTCTCACCCTGAACACCAGGGGGAGCCAAAGACAACTTCACCATCTGTGCGCTTGTGTCAGACATGTTTTACACACATTGACTTCCTGTCCGTCCGTCAGGTGATGGAGGACGAGAATGCCAACGTGGACGAGATGGACTTCAAACCGGACACTGTCATCAAGCTTTTCCTGGGATACAAGAAGTGAGACGCTTGTTTGGATTCATCACGGGTGGCTGGATGGTTGAAGGACTTTTGCTTTGGCTCACATTTGTTTGTCCACCGCAGCAAGAAGCTGAGGGTGAACATCAACGTCCCGATGAAGACGGAGCAGAAACAGGAGCAGGAAACGACTCACAAGAACATCGAGGAGGATCGGAAGCTCCTCATTCAGGTGACTTGAAACGTTCTCAAAGATCACAGACAATAAAC
>KV751417.1:488980-505126 GCA_001698575.1 Mola mola
ACTGACCCAAACAAAGATGTCCGACGTCTGCACTTCCTCCCGGTACCAAAGTGAAGCCAAAATATCTCGATCACTTGGAAGCCATATAATAGTGACGGATTGCAGAGCTGTGCATTAGAGTTCCCACTCACCCACCCAACTGAGGGCGGAGCTCAGCTGTCAATCGTACCATCAAATGACTAAAGAGGAACCTGAACGTCTGTTGGTGCGATGATAACCAAAATGGACAGAAATCAGATTCTGGATTTTAACGTCTCAGCTCGCGTCCCGTCTAACTGGGAGCAGTACTGCAGTCGGCCACCAGGGGGCCATCCAGATGTTTTGGCCTCGTATTTGGGATCTCAAACATTTTACAGCCAAACTCATTAGAGCTGCACGTGCACATTGGCAACAGAAGTAGTAGTGAGGCCAGATTGGACGTTGTGAATATTCTGCTGGTGGATTAGAGTGTTACAGGATCGTGTTTGCAGATTTTATATCGTTTATCTACTCGTTAACTTCACTCCATCTTACTGTTTATAAAGTGTAAAAGGGTCTGTATGTGCAATCAGGTTGAACCTGTGTCCCACATCAGGATCAGACCAACCAAATCAGAAATTCTGTTTAAGGTTGAAGGTAACGAGTCCTGTTAAAACCAGAAGTGTGACTTTAAATTAAAACGAGGGGGGGAAGAACAGCTGTTTGTAATACTTTATTCTGCATCACTTTGAACAACAAAATCCCTGTAAACATTTTCCAAAATCAGCACCTGTGTCATCACAGACACGCGCGAACGAACGCAGGCGGCTGAAACCGTGAAGAAGCGGCAGTATGGACCTGAACCTGGAGCTACACGCAGCTCGTCCGGTCGGTTCCTCAGAGGACTCCTGAAATATTGGTACCTCACACAGATGGCTGTAGTTTTACGTTGTGGGAGGGGCTTCCGGCTTGAAATGTCCGATACTTTCCTCATCACCATTCTTACAACATGACGGCAGCTTTTCACGTCGTTCGTCTCAAAGAACCAACGCAGAGAGACGGGGGACAATCCAACCCATGATGAGGACCAACTGGTCCCAAGAAAGAGGAAGTAGAAGAAGAAAGTGGGATCTTTGTGGGAGGGAAGAAGGTGGAGTGTTTCACCTGCAGTAGCAGTTTTAGAACTGTAGAGGGCAGTCACTGTATTAATACCAATAACCATCCATCCATAATATGCAGAACTTAAATACACTAAAATGTCAAGATTTGGATCAGTCAACACTCAAATACATTTTTCAGCTGAAAACTGGCTCAGAGGTTCAATTAATCGTTAACACAGGAAATTGATTCACTATTGTTTTGCCATAGAAATGAGAGAAACATAAAATATTGTGATATGAAATCATCCATTTCGCACAGCTTTACGACCAGATACATTTTTATTGTGACGTTTCAGTAGTGTTTGCAATTACTCTGACTGCCACAAGAGGGCGACAGTTCATGACCGGTTCTAAACAGGAAGTTGTGCTCACTGTGTGGATTAAAAAAGACGTCATGCAGGAGAGCATAATGTGTCCAGTTTGACACTTTGTTTTTCCGACTTTAGCAATTACATTTGATTCCTTTTTGTGTTCCAACGTGCTTTGAAAGCTGTGAATGAAGCCTGAAGCTGTAGCCCCCATGTGGAACACCAAGTTTTCAGGAAGTCACGTCCATTTTCATGCTCATTAATGTGACTTCAGAGCACCAGAATTCACAGCAGAAAAGATAGAAAGTGATTGTTGAACTACCACACTAATGGGACGTGGAGGAGGAGCTTAAATGGTCATGCAGGAAGGCACAGCAGGGGGGCGCCACAGTGAAGCTCTGAAGCCGAGCTGCCATCAAAAATACAATTTAATCAAAAATGTTTCCTGTGTGACGATTTGCTGCTCTGACAGAACACGAAGCGTCTTTGGGTTGTGGACTGAGAATTTGTCCTCTTTTAGGCGAAGCAATGAGTTGATAACAAACAGATCAGACTGGGAGCAGCAAACGAGAACCTGAATGAATCTGAGGTTTGATCGAGTCCAGTAAAAAAAAAAAACAAACAGCGTTGATAGCAGGAAATGCCGCCAGTTTCCTGCGCTGGTGTTTTCACAGTAGCACCTGAAGTGGAGGCGGGATCACAGAACAGCACCAGAAACAGCGACTCCACGTTCGAGTCTGCGTTAGTCTTAGCAAACATGTGGCCATTTTTCACCAGCCCTTCAAAAATAAAAGCCTGACTGGAGATAATACTCTTCCTCTTTTCTGTTGGACTGAAAAAGCCGGAAACTTCCAGTTTTCTTTCACTTCTACTTGAAATCACACGACTTTTAGCTGTTCTGCCACTAATTATTTGAAATAAAACGGGAAACCGATGACATCCCAGTTGAGTTGGTTTTCTGACAAACAGGAAGGAAGAACAAAG
This sequence comes from Mola mola, assembly GCA_001698575.1. Classification (NCBI taxonomy): domain Eukaryota; kingdom Metazoa; phylum Chordata; class Actinopteri; order Tetraodontiformes; family Molidae; genus Mola; species Mola mola. The sequence goes on from KV751417.1 coordinate 491,391, forward strand.
TCGACATTTTACAGTTTTATACATAAAGTTATGAGACAGAAAATTAAGATGCAACTATTTGATGAACAATAATCTGTCACTCTGCTGTCTGGTTCCAGCGTCCGATTGTAACCAATGTTTATGGTGCATAAACTCTCTAAGCTGTGTTTCTGTTCTCTGGTCATCGAGTCTCAGGAAATCTGTAGATTTTCTGCTTTAATCGGTCAAAATAACGCGTAAGTGTGAAACGTAAAGTATTCCGTTACGGACAGAGGAGGAGTTTGTTTTACAGACACTCTAAAGAGTCTTTGGCTGGTTCACTCAAAACTGACCACATGTGGCACAGAGTCCAGCCGGCGGAGGATTTTTGGTCCCTGAAGCCAAAGTCGGGGCTTCGTCTCCTCTTTTTGAAGCCGAGACTTGGCGGCAGAGGAAGATTCTGACTGGCGGAGAAACAAAAAAAAGAATGTACAAGAAAGCTGAGGAAGAGATATTAACTTGTTTTTTTGTTGTATTTAAAAAAAGGTGAGAAAAAAGCATTGAAATTCTGCTCCGAACATTCCCAGGTTTCCTGAAGCCGTGAAGCGTCTGGTGAGATTTCCTGAATATTATGTGATGGAGAGTTAAGGCCTCTGTGTGGTCGATCCGCAGGAGGTAGAAGTCTGTCAGGCGATCTCCATCTCCCGCTCGATCCCCACGTACTTCAGAGCGTCGGCCTGGCTGTACCTGCCGCGTGCGCGCACACACACACACACACACACACGTTAGTGGAGACAGCGTGAACAGCTGTTACAGCCTGTAGCCTGTTGTTTTATGCATCTTTGGTAAAATAAGACTCTTAACTAAGGAGAAGAACATGGTGGACAAAACAGTGACACCCAGTGGCAGCAGGAGGAACATCAAGTGGAAAAGAACATTTAGTTGTTAGTTTTAAATGAACTTAATGGACACGTGAAGCACCATCGAGTTTGGGAAAAAATTTCAGAAAAGGTGGCAACCAGACTCTCATCCCAAGCTTGACCAGGGGAGAGGTGGCTCATTTACCGTTACATGACACAGGCAGATGTATTTAGACTAGTCTAACTCAAGCATGTGAGAGCGGTCTGAGGCCGAGACTCATCCTCCACCAAAGAAACGGACGTCAGTTGTGTCTCTGCGAGCTGCTTTGGCTGCACGTCGGAGGCCAAACAGCCGGAACGAGCTCGTCTGTCAGTGGTTTTTACATCGTGTGAGGGACGTTCTAGATTCATCACATGTAAAATGAAATGTTTAAAGTCACTGAAACTGTTTCAAACTCATCTTTGACTGAAACGAAAAAGCCTCTTCATCTGCAGCCCTGATGGAGCAGAACCGATCAGCCAAAGTAAGTGAATTTAATTGATTCACATCTTTTGTCAGCTGAATGATTCAGTTGAAGATGTTAAGATTGTTCACCGGATCAATCGGTGGTAATTCGTTTTCGTGATTATCCTACACACTTTAAAAGCAGACTGGGAAGGACAGATAAAGCTCACAGCCATGAGGGATTATTTTCAGACTGACCTGTAGTCAAAGAAGAGTTCCTCTCCGGTCTGGATGGCCCTCTTAGCAAAGATTCCTATCCTGTGGTCTCCGTTCACCATCATCACTGCAGAGCACAGCAGCGTCAGTAAAAACTGCGACTCGCGCCGCCGCGGCTCATCGCGCCGCCTCCTCAACACACGTTACCTTTTGCATAGCAGTTGGGGTTGACAGAATGGTTGGCAAAGCGGATTTTGTTGCCTTTCCTGGTGGCATCAACGACGAAGTCTGTTGAGAAAAGAACACACGTGGAACATTCCGAGTTGCAGATTCTGCGGTGGAAGTAACCTCAGGCTCCGATTTGTCGTTCTTCGAACCGACTGTGTTTGTTTACCGTTGTTAAGGTTGAAGAGGAAGCTGCACATGTATTTGTCGTAGACTTTCCCTCGGCGGTCAGCTTCATCCTGAGAGATAATCTGTAAAGAAGGAATCACGCTATCAGTTTCACTTGATTCACATCAGTGTTTTCACCAAACAGAGGCTCTTTTATTTAATAAGCATCTAAGTGTTTTACTGTCCACAGATTCAAACACCTGAGTGTCAGCCATCTTGTACACCTCAGTAAAGGTGCAGAAGTTTGGTAAAGCAACGAAATTTCAAAACTTTAGTTGGAGTTGGAGGAAGGAGAAGTTGGAATGGCTGTAGTGAACAAGGCAAAAGACTGAGAGTAAAAACTATTTTATCTATCTTTTGCCTCTCTTCTTTAAACTTCCCTTTAAGCTTGTACAAATCAAATAAGTAATTAAAGAAGAGCACAAAGAATATTATCAGCCGGGAACAGAGGAAAAAAAAGTAGCCTTTCTGAGTGCAGTTCCAGTTTGGTTTGTGCTGGTAGTGTTGAGCGGGGATGGAACGATTCACTGCTGATGTCACTCATTCACATTTTAACCAGCAGGAGTGCTCACGCCACCTATTGTGGCCCCACTTTATATGCATGCAGCAGTGAGGAAGCGTTAACAAAAAAAAACAAACGCAAACGTGGTGTCGGCGAGTGTAGATGTACAACTTGAGTATTTTGGCTTCCGAAAGACTGAAAATGAAAGAGGGGAATGATAACTGGCAAGAAAAAAAACAAAACAGTGTACAAATACTGCAAGAAGGTATCAGCCTACATGAACAGCATGATGCAGCATATTAAACAGCAAGGAGCTTCGTCTCTGTGCGAGCAATTTAGAGGTTTTACATACTTCTCTACCAAAAACAATGTAAGACAGTCATCTGTGTCCTGAGTGAAAGGGTAGACATTTGGAAATATTTAGTTGAGTTGAAGACATTTCTTCTGTTTGTATTATTCATTAACTTATCTATTTGATGAGCTGGGATTTGCTTTAAATTTATTCTTATTTGACATAAATCATATTTCAGTTTCACAAATAAATGTAGAGAATTATTTTGTTTTGTTTGCACCTGTCTGAAATGTATGAAGGATTTTTACTTTGTAGTTTTGTCTGAGACAGCAGGGGACACAGTGAATGTCTGAACCATTTAAAAACACAGTAAAGAAAAAAGAGAAATAATATTTTGTCCACAAGGACACATTTTCATACAGAATTTCCCTTAAATCTCATTTTGCTGAAAAAAAAAAAAAAAAAAAGATTTAAATTGTTACTCGAGCAAAGATCTGTGAATGTGAATCTTGAGTTACGTGAATCTTTTTTTCCTTTCTGAAGTGTTGAAGATGATGAGTGGTCGCATTCTTCTTTGAGAGAATTAGAATGTTGTACTTTGTACCTGCTGAGAAGCGGCACTGAGGAAATGTCTTTGCCCAATCAGAACACACACACACAGGCTGTGACATCGTACCTCTCCACAGTACTCAGAGATGAACTCGTTTTTCTGGACCGGCTCCTTGATGAAGATGCCCCAACCCGCCACATCAGACGGCGCCAGCAGCAGATGCTGAGACAGAAAACAGCACAGGGAGCCGCTTGAGCTTCTGATCGCCAAAGTGATGGTTTCATTGAAGGAACAGTTCGCCCAAAATAAAACTCACTCAAGGTCTGTTCACACCCCTGTCAGGTCAGGTGATTCCTTCCACACTGTTTTGCTATGGAGCTCTGAGGTCATTTGAGGACGTCAGTCTGAGGTGAGTAGTTGAAGACTGGACTTTTTTTTTTTTTTTGGGTGAGCTGTTCCTTTAAAAGCACAGACCCTTACCTTCTTTGCGCCTCTCTGAATGGAGCAGTTCTTGCAGGACACGTTCTTGCTGTCCCAGTGGTCTGCAGCGCCGCAGGTCAGGCACAGGTCGGGGTCACACTCCCTCACTGCCAGGTAGCAGGGACACTGCTTGGTGTTGCACTGAGCTTTGCATCGGCAACCTGGGAAACGGTTCTGACCTGCAGATGTGGAAAGACGAGAGCCGAGTTAGCGTCACGACTGCTGGGAGACCGCAGGAAGCAGCTGACGGGAATGTGAGTCCTTACACTCGGAGCTGCACTGGCAAAACTTCTCACAGAAGTTCTGAGCCGTGACGCAGGGACACGACGAGTCGCAGGGCTGCCGTGGGTGGTCACACGGCTGGTAATTATACACGTGATTGGAAGAACCGTCTGTATGAGAGATGCAGAGGTCAAACTGGATGTTCTCACATCCAGCCAACAGACTTTCCTCCAGCTAAAACTCAAATACATTCCAAGAACTTTCAGATTTCTTCTCTTGAGGATCATCACACCTGAACTGCTCTTATAAATTCAAGTGATAGTGATCAATTTATATTTCGTTCATTTTTAACATTGATTATTTAGCAATGATCATTAATTATTAACACTTCCAACACTTCTATTAACACTTTACTTTATTAACAGGTTTTTTTAACACGGAGGGGGGAGGGGTCTAAGAACTATCCTGCAGGATGCCAAATCTCAAACATTCTGGTTACAGTTGTGCATTTTCCCCAAACATCTGGTTCTTTGAAGCTCTGACTTCAATAGGCACCGCTAACAGCTTCAATAAAACATTTAGGACACAGAGATTCCAAGTGGATTCAATAGTTTAGTTGTTTTGGACTTAAGTACATAAACTTAGTTTAGATTATGAAATATAACAAGTTGAAAAGCTTCTCAGGTCTTTTTCCAAGTTTCAACCCAAACCTGTGTAAAAACACACAGTGGAATACTGGTGTTGTCCTCTACTCTCCGCCTCCATATTTCTGTTCCATTACCTTTCTTCAGCTGGATCTTCCGGCAGTGAGTGGCCCACAGTCGGTGCTTCCTCTTCTTCTTTCTCGGCGGCGTGTCCTCGTCTTCAGCAGGCGCTCGAGCGATGATGCTCGACTCCTTCACCCTGAACTCATAAACCTGCAAGACGTGACACCGGTGCAGACTTTGTGAGCTGCAGATTTGAAAGTTTAGCTACCGATGGAGAATGTTTTCAGCTCTCCAACAGAAACTTTGAGGCACCACAGGTGAACGACTGGACTTGCCACCATCAGCTCACCTGTCTGCAGGTCTTGGTGCCAATGAGCCGCGCGATGGCACAGAAGTTGTCGTAGTAGGTTCCGATGAGAACCCTGAACAGAGAGGCTTCGGCCCCGCTCCACTCCACCGCTTCAGCCTCGCCAGTCAGCTTCAGCTTCACTGGAGTCTGACACCGCGAGTTACCCTCTACACACACACACACACACGACAGACCTTTCAAGTATGGGAACTGAAACAGTGTCAACACAGGTTTTGTATTTCTGAGTGGCCAAACACAAACACGTCCGGTGGTGACGGTGCGAAGCTTCATTCATAAATGAGGCTACATCAGGACAAAGTTCTGAGACGTTTTATTTATTAACTTTACAGACAGTCTGGCTGTGTTGTTGCTTTTCACACAAAATAATGAACGCGAAAGAAAAACGACTATCAAACACTAACTCCATGTCCACCTGTGTAACCGTCTCATTATGGCCACGGTCCAACAAAAACACAACAGACCCACCATTTTGTCTGTTTTTATTCCGCTGCCTTTGCTCTTGGGTGCAGTGGCGCTCGTCAGGCTGACATTAATCAGGTTTATAGACCATCATTGTTTTGTTTTTTGTTTTTAAAAAGTGAAAATCATTCAAAATGGCACAGCTCTTGGTGGGTCATAAATGTTTTGTCGTAATCTATCACTGACCTCATTTTAATTTTTCTTAATAATGAGACATAGCAGCATTTAACATTCCAAAAAATTGTTAACACTGCACTCATTTGGGCTGAACAAAGCAAATTTACAGAATCAGACAAATACAATAAAAAAACAGAATAAACAGAATTACGGAACATGTGGTCCTGGTATACATTAACTGAATATTCTCTGACAATGACTAACATTTTTATAATAATGAGGACAAAAATCTGAAATCAGAGCACTGTCAGTAACCACATGTGGAGCTTTTTAACTGCTTTGTAATTCTACAAAACAGCAGTTGTCCTATTTGTGTTTATTTGGGCAGATTTAGTTCTCTACTGTCTCTGCTGGATTGCGATGCATGAAAAATCTGTATGTTTGTTCTGTATAACACGTTTTGGAAAATTGAATGTTATTAAATATGCTGATGTCTGTCAAAGGCTACAAACATCCATTACTGCCTGCACTTCACTTGTCAGCGTGTAAAAGCGCCACATTTCCAAGGTTCTGCTGTTGTTAACAAAGAGGAACCTCAAATGTTGTTTGTGTCTTTAAGTCATCAGAGTTCTGGCAGCTTCTTGATAACGTTCTACGATGGAGAAAGGCCGTACCTGAGCTGCTGGTGTTCTCGTCCTTCTTGTCTTCGTCGTCTTTTTCGTTCTCCCGCTCGTCTTCTTTGCTGCCCTCGCGATCGCTGTCGGTGTCTTTGGTTTCCGAGGAAATGGTTGGGGTGCTGGGCCGGCTGCTGCTGTTCGGCAGTCGTCCCCGGCGACGGCCCACCGTGCGCTTGGAGGGCGTCTTGGACCGCTCTGGGACCACGCCTGTGGGGTACTCACTTGCCATCCCATCCTGAGCAATCACAGTATAACAGCGGTTGTGGTTACAGAGATGCATTTTTCATTCCGATCAAAGGTTTTGTGGGTCAGCTGTTTACATGTGACGGGATTTAATACTCTGCAGTGAAACATGCGCAGAGGTGATGGATGCTAACTACAGCTGGACGCGATGAAGGGTAGAAGGTGAGCACAAGGACGAACTGATTAAATTTTGGAGGTGCAGACCTTGACCTTTGACCTACAAAGGTCACTGTGACCTTCGTTATTGTGAGGGGGTGTATGAACGAGCTGCTCTCTACCTTCCCAAACAAACAAACAATCTCTTCAGTCAAACTTTATGCTGATCTTCACCCACTGCTTCTATTACTTCCTGTTCCTGTAAAACTGCCAATATTCACGTTCAGGGTTTTCCAAGTATCGTCACTACCATTAAAGTTGTTCATTTGTTCCAACATCCTTATACACTTTATTATGCGTTTATTTCATGCAACAATTTGACCCCCATTCACTTACATGGCTCTGTAATTCAAAGTTTATTACAAAACATGCACCTAAACCTGTGTAAATAGTAAGATTTCCAACAATCGCACTCCCACAGAAACCATCCCGGCCTTTCTTGAGCCACATCTGTACTTTCATTGTCTCTCTGTCAGCCTTGTGGAGGCAAATAAACACCAGGTGGTAATTTTTCTAGTTCATTTATTTGATGCTTTGAGGCACCCAAAGCAAAGAAACTCTACGCAAAAGGTCCGGTTCAGCGCCTTCAGTCGTCATTGTTGTGGAACGGAGAAATGTATGTCACCGCGCGGTTCCATCAGGGTTAATGGCAGAATGAGCGCAGCTGGAAAATCATCAGGTTCACCGTTCACAGGGTGTAATGTTTGTTTTGATCGGTTTATGAAAAGGTTCTACCTCTCTGCAACCAAGTGAAATTTCATTCAGTTTGGACCTTTTAATTCCAAAAGAAGCGTTTTAATTCAGTTTGGGCTTTTAAAACCAGTTTAAATCGGAATATTAGGCTCCATGTACACATTCCTAGTGATTTCTTTCAACTTTTAGAGGTAATAAATGCTGCTTAACATCAACATGTAGAGCATATATGCATAGCATTAAAATGTAACACTAAAAACATGTGACTGCCTTGTTTACATTACATCCTGGTTAAATGTCATAAACACACCAGAAAACAGCAAACAGCAGGAAGCAGCACAGAGGCCAGTGAAGATTTTATTGTGTCGCTGGATGAAGAAATATTTCTGCAACACTGAGAACTTCGTAGCATTGCATTGGTTAAGAAATGGAGCTGATAAATACCCGACTACCACAGAGTCATTTGACCGAGTCATGAAAGTTGACTGTACCCTTCCCTCTCAGCCAGATGTTAATGGGCTTTTAGTCCAGCGTAAAAGTGAGAGTAATACAAGATCTAGCAATCATAAGATGACTCACCTGTACCAGGCACATATAACAGTCGATGCCGCAGGGTTTACTGTCCACCAGGTTCTCCAGGTTCTTTCGCTTATAGGTGTTTGGAGTTGCATGGAAAGCTAAAGTCAAAGACATGAGATTGGTAATAAACTAAAACAGTCTGCCTTAAGAATTAAATCAAATATTAACATTTAAAGATTCAATATGTGTAAATTTCTGCATCACAATGTCAAAAACAACATTTATTAAAATCTCAAATCTAAACGCTTTAAACATCCCCAGATCTTCAATGTCAGGATTCCCATCAGAACATTTCAACAAGTGGAGTTTTATCATTAAAAGGTCTCATTTGGATGAATTGTTTTTAGACAAGTTTGTACTAACGGTGGAGGAAGCAGTCGTATTTGAAGCAGCGTCTACAGAACAGTGTGTGGAAGGAGTGCAGGCTCTGTTCGCGTTGTACAGAGCGAGCGTTTGGACCGTCGATGTTCGGCGTGCATTCAGGGGGCAGCGCACCGGGCAGCTGCTGCTCCGTCAACTCCTTGTACCTGAGACAAAAACACATACAGAGACCAGTTTAGCTCTGGCAGGAACTAATCAACAGACCCTTGCTGACACACACACACACGGGTTTCTACAGGGTCTCCATGTCTGTACAGCTTCTTCTTCCTGTCTGACGAGCTCATAATCACTTTAGAAAACTCAGCTCTGTCTAACAGGAAGTCATTTAGTTCAATTGGCCGAGCATGAATAAATTATTTATAGAATGACGGAATCAGACTGGCTGTCATTTAAATACGAAACACTCGTCTCATAAATCTGGAATTAAGGGAGCATAGAGTCTTAACACTTTCCAAATGGGGAGAGTTACATTATGGAACACATAAAAAGGACTAAATTTATACTTTTTATGAACCAATAAAAACAGGAATTTTTTTGTTAATTACAATTGAATCAAATTAGGAGTTTTCACAAGGATTCCTTAGATTCTGGCTGTAAGAGATCTGTAATCATTGTGCATCATCGTGGACAACAAACACTTGTTAAAAACTAGAGGAGCCACTTAGAGCAAACCTCCACCACGCCACATATACTAGAATATCCACACATTTAACATAGTCAAGAATCTGGGATCTCCAAGGATGATATCAGGATCTGCATCACAACCAGAGACAAATCCCCTGAACATCGTCTTATACTGAAGCTGTACGCCAAGTTTCATCATCTGCTGAACACTTTTGTGTCCATCCAAAAAAAAAAAACCACACACAGATTTCAGATCAGAATTCAGCACCAAAATAGACTTACTTGAACCATTCAAATTAAACAAGTTGTACACCAAATTAAGTCAAAATCCACCAAATATTTCATGAGTAGTGTAGTCCAGATCCAGCATCCGAATCCACCAAAATAAAATTACTCTAATCTAGGATCATAATGATGCTGGATGACAAAAAAAAAAAAATCAAAAATCCTTTTCTTGAGACGTGTCCAAGAAAAATACTGATCCGGATCCAAGCTGGATCACCACCAAAATCAAATCAGCTGAATAAATAAATAAATAAAAAACTGACACACTAATCCAGATGTTGTCAAAATGGAATCAAAGTTTGATGAGTTACAGAACACCAGTAACAAACACCTCCAAACTTCCTCCAACTTCAGCAACATCAGAGATAATTTAACACTTGATTAGACAAACTGAGTATCATTTATCTATTTATTCTTGTACATAATTTTGCCTCTGTCATTTGAATACAAACAAACCCACTAACTTCTCTTTGAGCTCCTCGGTGGAGCCCTTGTCGGGGAACATGGAGGAGATGGCTTCGAAGATCTTGTCAGAGGGGAACTTCTTGATACCGTCGCTGCTGGTTCGGCCTGGAGACACATACAAGCTTTCATCAAGGCACGAACCTGCGACTCCGGGGTCAGTTACCACATCCGTGAAGCACAATACGATTGACTTCCGCGGTCTAAAATGAATGTGGGACACACTGGTGATTTCTTCCAACCGAGCTGCTGACTGAATCAAATAATTAAATCATGTGGCGTCAGTCAATGTTTACAACATGAACGTATCAGACACGTTTTGCAGAAGAACACTGCACGTAACATATTTATATCTCAGTAATGTCTGAAGCATTTGGCCAATTTAAAATGCACAGACTCTATTTACATGTCTAAGACATAAGACATTTGTCACCGTCAGCCACAGTAATCCTGTAACACCATTTTAAGGATCAAGGTTGATGGAACAATAGACCAGACGTACTTGCTCACATCACTGAAAACAAGAACCGCACACTGGACAGAAAGTTTAGCTGCTTCTTTCTTTACTGATGACACTTTAAAATTTAGTGGACAGGACAGAATCAGGACAGACAGATGCTTCAGTTTTGCCTGTCGTCAAACAAGCTCAACACCGACGTGATGGCCAGAAGCAGGGTCAGGTTTCTGTCTGTTAATGGGCTATTGTTTAGGACTAAGGAGCAAAAATAATATTCTTTTATATTTCCATTGGTGCATAATCACCTGAAACTAAGCATTGCTGTGTTTTTGTTACTGTAGAGTGAGCCTCCGCACTAGACTGTCTACACTGGACCTCCAACTCATGCACTGAAAGTGAAGGTTACAAGGTGGCTGCTGCAATTTAGAGCCTCAGTGATGGACTTACTCTCACTGTTAATGAGCCCGTCTTTGCGGGGGTCCTCTGGATGCTCCTTGCTGTCGCACAACTCCATCTTGTCTACCTTATAGTCATGTTCTTCCTCCTCCTCATCATCCTCGTTGTCACTGTACTGTGCCAGAGCGCTGACCAGCTCCACAAATATCTCATCGTTGATGAAGCCGCACTCTGTAAAACACAAGACATGCAGCAGAAGCTCGTACTGACGATAGAACAGTGTTGCCGTCTCTGTAGCGGTAGAACTCGCAAACAACAAACAAAATACATTATTATATATTTTTGTGTCAATGCGCAATCATGCAGCCAATCATTTTGCGTGTGCAATCAAACCATCATAGTATTTAGAACAGCAGCAGGCGTGTTGAGCCCTCACCTCTGTCTCCGTGGACTTTGCCGTCATAGTTCTTGATGAGCTCTTCTATGAAAGTACCATCCTGGTCCAAGATTTCGTCTCCCATGTAGGGGATGTTGTGAAGCACCGTCTCATCTTCCACCTGTTGCAAAGCAAACGTGAAATACAACAAGCGGTGGTCAAAACAGGCCCCACCACTTAGAAACCATCATGGTGAATATACAATTCACCACCACTGTTACAAGTGCTCACGCACCATAAAGTTCTGCTGCAGCGGCGACCACGAGTACATGACCGGGACTGAGGCCACAGCATTGAGAGTCTTCAGAGGGATGACCTGTCTGGGAAACTCTGAGAACCCGCTGTCCACCGTGCACTGCAAAGGACAGAATGTACAGTCAGAACACTTTCTCTAAACCTTCTCAGAGAGGTCAGTGCACACGGAACAAAGATAATGTGCCAACCTCTCGAGTGCCTCTCAGGGAGCCGACTGATGTCATAATGTGAACCGGCTGGATTCGCCTGGTCTTCCACTCCTGGTTCAAAATGTCAGTTCGCTCCATGATCTTCTGGCGGTTGGTGCTGAACATGCTCTGCAGGAAGCACCACAGAAGACAGATCACAAAAAAGCTACCAGTTGAAAATGTGCCACAACTGACTGCTGTAAAATTAACAGCTGACAAGAATAAGCACCTATAGAGTGACTGATCAAAAGCCACCATGTTAAGTGGCCATTGTGCGTCATTACTGGCGAGCAGAAGCAAGAGTACCACCTCTTCACCATCTAGCAATTTAACACCAATATGTACTTTTATGTGGACATCTTTCAGAAATCTAATTTGAGGCTTTATGACTACTGGACTCATTTAATTATCCTTTTAACACTGAGATTGCTAAACAAATTCAAACCAAAGGCCCCTCGCTACATACTGTCCTTGTTTATATACAAAGGAAACAGCAGCGCCTCATTTTACATAGCAGCTAACTCATCAAGTCATCGATTAAGGCTGAGCTTACCTGCTCTGTCATCTTCTGACTTTAAACTAGTCTACTATATGCAGCACAGTGGCAAATTCTAACACTGGACCAATTCAGCCATAGGTGTTTGAACCAGACACAAATTCTCAGGAACAGGAGGAGGAGCTACTTGTACAAGGTTGCCTTCAAGTCGATGCGTCAGAATGGTTAGTTTCCTTTCTACAAGGTTAAGTCTCATCCCCGGGAGGTGGTCAGGTCTGGTTCCTGAGGTGTTCTACGTAGAAGACCCATGCTGACTGAATTCTTTTTTGGCACACAGTTACTGGTGAACCGCAGAACAAAAGCAGAAATCCTCAGCCATACCATTGATTGCTTATATCAGTCATGATGCATCATTGTACATTAAAATCACCACACGGGCACTGGATCAAAAAAAGTGATTTTCATCGGTCCTGGTTGTTGGTTGTATACGTCGACAAAACGCCAAAGCCTTGTTCTGTCGTTCTGCCTCACTCCGTTTAGTCAATTTCATGCTGTTACTACCTCTGCTGCTGACTCAGAGGCAGAACCCATTTGCCATTATGCCTCTGTAACAGTTGTATAGATGCCAATATGCCACAGGTCCACACTGAACAGGCCGAACTCCAAAACAATGGAGTTAGAAAGATGTAAACAAAGCATCACAGGGGCAAAACACTGCTGGCGTAAAGAGGAAATAAGAATGTGTGCAATGCTGGCACACAAACATGATATTTCCTGTTGTTACCGTTCAGAATCAGACTTCTAGTAAGAACTGTGGGATTACATTGTAAAAATCTCCAAGTTGTTGGAATGTTGAATATCTACCAGTGATGACAGCTGTGCAAACAATGCGCTTTAAAGCTCCAGAATCTCTTTCTTATTTCTTAGTCTATATTTTGGACATTTGGGCAGAGCAGTTACATGTAAGAATGGTGACGCTCTTGTAGCGTGTTCTGCAACGTCAAAACAAGACATTCTTGTCTCTGGCTTTTCAGCCAATTGAGCATAATGAATAGTTCTTCTGGCAACTGAGTGAGTCTCCAACTGAAATCACCCTGAATGTTCAGCTAAACAAATCAGTGCACAAGGAGAAACTGAAGCAAAGAAAAAAATGACTAAACTCAATGAAAAGCATGTGGAATAAACTTTTAATGAGACGTGTAAATACTGGGCATCTTCAGTAATTTCAATATGTTAGTACTCACATTACCTAATGAACGAGTACTTGGGTACTCGCACAATATACATATACTGTGGAAGTCAATGAAAATGAGATGAACAGATGTGAGGATGGAGTCTGCCTCTTTACTTTCGGACTTCCAACACAACTCGCCCGCAGGGCACGCTTCACCTGAACCAACCAACCCCTGACATTCTCCAACTCCGCCCTTTAATCCTGTCTATTCTGTGTATGAGCTAATACTCCAAACCCGTGTTTGCACCGAGTGCCATGCACAGACGTGACGGACCACCTGGACTGAGCCTACTGTTTACTAAACAGCCTGCTACAGCCCACTAAATAGTGCTAACATGACTGTCAGAGAACATCAGAGTACAACACTTTCAGATTACTGTAAATAAACAGCTGACAATGGAAACCAGGTGCAGTTTCAAACATACACAGACACATATCTTCGCCAACACGCCCCACTCTCTGCAGCTACTTTAAGGCTGTCAGGTCCGTAGTAACCATCACCTCGTCGAAACCTTGCTAATCGGCCTTCAATTCTGCCATTCTTGAACATCATTGCACTCTTCTGGCTTGTACTCCTGCCAGCTTTCAGCCCGCGGAAGCCTT